>PVIJ01016308.1:0-33169 GCA_004024925.1 Scalopus aquaticus
TAGATAAAATAAATAAAATATGCTTTTGCTTGTGGAAATTCCAAAAAGCTAAAATAGAAATGACAAGACAATAGTAGTTCAGATGTTACAAAGGATTGAAAATATTAAAACTTTTAGTTTTCTTTCTCAGAATTACTACCAAACATCCTCTACTCTTAGAGGCATATTTTAGCTCTCACATTAAAGCATCCTGAAATAGGAATATCCTCAATTTCTTTGTTTTTCTTCATCTAAAGGCTATCAGTAAACCTTACAATAGTTCCTTACAATATGTATTTTATTGTCAGATCTAATTCTCAATTCTTTCTTTGCCCATTCAATTAAACACTTTTCTTCTTCCCTCCCTCCCTCCGTCTCACCCTCCCTCTCTACTTGCTTGTTTCACTTTCTCATTTGTGATATAACTGAAATAGATAGGACTATAATTGAGGCATTGTGCTTGGGGCAAGTGCTATGGTGTAAATGTGACAGGGCTCCTGTTTCCTGAGCTAACAGCTGAGTGAGGAACAGACACTCTTAGGAATAGTGAGGAACCTTGTGATGGGGAGATGGACACAGGGTGCTATATGGGTGCAGAGGAGGGCACCAAACCAGAGAGGCTTCCCAAAGACTTGAAAGATGAAAGGGACTAGCCTGATGAGTGGCAGTGAGGTGGAGAGTGCCCCAACAAGAAGGAGCAGTGAGACAGAAAACAAACTAAGAGATTAAGAGTCTGAGAAACAAACAGAAAGAGAGATGAACACTGACAAAGACCAGAAGAAGAGACACGAGAACAAGATCTGGGAACTGGTAGCAATTCAGCTTTGACTGGGCGCAGATTTTAAATTGAAGAAAGTTAAGAGCTGGGTCTACCAAGGAAACAAGGACCAGATTATATTAATGATCTTGGAGCTTGTGTGCCACAGAAAGGATACTAAGTTGAATCCTGAAGGATGAGAGTTTAAACATAAGAGTTTAAACATAATGAGGTTTAGTGTTAGAAAGGTGACAATGAATTGTGTGCGGAGAATGAATAGCTTTATGTCCCTATCATCAAGCACCTCTTTGCATTTGTCATTCCTTGTTCTCTTTTATTCTGGCCAGGGAACCCTACTCAGTTTTCTAGGCTATTCCAATTATCATAACTCCAGTTAGATCTAGTCGCTTCTTCCTCCTTCTTGGCTCTTGACCTGAACCTGGAAGATGGCACAGCTTTATTTTGCCTCTGTCACGGTGGCAGTAATATGTCACTAGGAGGAAGGACACAGACTGCATGCCTGCTGTGCCATCTACTTCCCAAGTGTGGCCTTGGAAAAAATTTGATTACTCTTAAAACCTCAGTTTCCTCATCAGAATCAATATTCATCTCATATGGATTTTGCAACAATTGGATGCAAAAATCTACATCAATTATTTGGCCTGTGGTGGATGTTCATTTTTCATGTTGCCTCTTTTCTTCCTGCGATGGATTCATTTCCACAGTGTTTCCATAACATCTGGCAAAATGTCTTCACTTAATAATTATTGAAGGCATGCTTGCTAAATGAATGAAGATGATCTCTAATGGACTAAAATCTTTCAAATCAGGTATTTGTCCTTCATTCATTTTGGAAAAATGTTTGTCTGATTTTGTTTAAATTCTCTTCATCGTGGATCCTATGATGAGAGATATACCTGAAAGCCTTATTTCCCCTGCCGCTGCAAATGTTGCCAGCACTGACATCAGATAGCTCTCAGTTGGAATTTCCTCTGAAATGGTCTGGGTTGCAGAGAGTCACCTCCACCCAGGTCATGCCCATTCCCCGGTTCAGCTTGCATCCACTAAGAGGATGGCTCTTCAGCAACCTTGAAGGTAGCACATTTTGAGAGCTCCTAGGTGCTTGGCTGAGCCCATCTTTGAGCCTGCATTACAGCCCAATCTCTCCTTCTACTGACCCTGATTCTTTCTCTTGTCTCCTCCCACAGAGCAGATCCATGTTTACTTCATGAATTTTCATTTCAAAGTGCAAAGTCTAGGCAACCACATCTGTGACATCTAAATTTTCAAAATCTACCTTTTCCTTTATGTAAATGCCTTTCAAAACCATAGAATGCCTTTTGTATTTTCAAGTGATTGGCTATGTTTAGTAAGCCTCTGTAATACAAGAACATGTCTATGAATGTTTCATGGTATGCTCCTGTGAAACTACAATTTTTCAATGGATCCCCCTACTTCCCAGTTCCCCAGGGACAAATAAAACTTTCTGAGTCAGAGTTGGAGGTAAGCAGACTCCAAGGGAACAGTTTCCCCCTATATTTTAAAATAGCATAATTTATGGCATGAAATTAAAAACAACATAAATTAGTAATTCAATCCCAGCATTCCAATTTAATGAACTAGAGGTTTCATTGCATTATTGTTTTGTTCCACTGGACCAGTCTTTTGGTGTATGAATAGAAAGTTCTTCTTTATTAATAAATAAGTATATAAAAAAATTAAAGGTGCTCTCTATGCAATTATGTTGATGTCTCATCGGAGTCCAAATTCAATAATTTAAAATATTATTTTCTTAGCATATTCACAAGCATAGTCAATAAGAAAGTGAAATTTGTGTCTTTTTAGTTTAAATTCTTTTTAAGTGCAGTGCAGCAAAGCAATTGCTCCCTGGTGGCACATGAGAAGCACTTACTGGGAAAATTGTTATTGGATTACAGTTCTGGCAGCACAGAATGTAAAAAATAGGGACATTTTTGACATTCAAAAAGTGACCAATGATCAGATGCATTACAACTACATAAGATTCAAGTTTGGCACCGGAATTCTTTTCTACCTAAAAAGTGACACTTGGAATTTTAGTTCTAGTTCATTCATTACTATTTCATGATACTTTGTCCACTATAATTTGGGACACAAAACATTTAAAAATCCTCTTCAAAAATTCTGAAGAGGAAATCTGGAGATCTGAAGTTTTGTTGAATTATAAGGACAAAAATAGGAGGCAAATTTTATAGAACCCCTCCACTCCTAATTTGGAGATTAGGGTAGGACAATAGCAAATAAAGTCAAGGTCACTAAGGTTTTTACTCAAAGGAGATGGGTGAAAGAGAAGAAAACTTAAAGGAGAATAGCAGATAACCCTATGACTACCTAGAAGGTAAACTTGCTTCTGTTAATTCATAAGCCAATCTTTACTCAAATTTGTACCTCATAATATATCATACTATCTGTATTGGCCAATAAAAAATATCAAATTCAGAAATTATTTTAAGACTATTCTGGGTTAGAAGTTCCAACTAGAAGTAATCAATATCATCTATAGATTTAAGCCCTTTAAAAACTAATCTCAAGGCATTTCCCTGGATAAAATTCTTTCCAACAAGTAATTGGACAAAACAGGAGAAATTAATCTGAATATACAGGTAGTCACAATGCATTGAGATGAACTAAGCACTCCTGCCAAAAATCAAATACTGAGGATAAAAGAAACATATTAGATATTAAAATAATTTAAATCATGTTATTTACAAGAAAATATATAAAATACTAAACATGCTTGACAGGATAAAAAAGAATGAACATGAACCAAAAGATGATTCTCATATTGTAGTAAAAAAATAATTCAAAAAATTCAAAATGGACTTTAATATTAAAATACAACTAGAGATTAAAAGAATCAATATGTAATTTGAGAAAGTTTGATTTACCTGGAAATACTAAGCTCTAAATGTGTTTATTCATGTTAACTCAACCTAAAATTATATAAAACCAGAAATGGAAAGAACTACATGAAGAAACTGAGCAATATGCTTTCATGGAGGGATTTTTAACACAACTCTGGCAGCAACTGCTAGATCAAGCAGAGAGAAAAAACGGGAATATAGATTTGAAAATCATACATAGGAAGCTTTATCTAAGAGGCTTGTATAAAACATAATATCAATTGGACCTGAAGATTGATCACCCACTAGACCATGAAACAAATCTTAACAGAACTCAAAATGCTTCTAAATGAATAATTAGTCACAGAAAGGATCATAATAGAAAATTAGGAAATACTTAGAAATGAATACAACAGTAACAAAAATATTGAGTATAATGGATATTAAAACTTGAGAAATACAGCTATTGTGGTTTTCAGAGGAAAACTTTTAGCCTTAAAATAGTAACAGTAGGAAAACAGAAAGGTTCAAAAGTAATGAGCTACATGTTTAAGTTTTGGAGTTAGAAAAAATATATAGCACAAACCCTAAGAAATTGAAATAAAGGAAAGAATATAGATAAAAGCAGATGTCAATGAAATATAAAACAATAGAAAAATCAATAGAAAACAATAGAAAAATCAACAACACTGAAAATTTGTTGTTTAAAATGATTAATACATTTCATAAAACCCAGGAAAAATTAACCAAATATGCAATAGTCAACTTTTAAACATTTTAGAGTAAGAGGAGTCATTATAGTTATAGAGATTTAAAAGAGCACATGAATAACACAAAACACTTTCTGGCAATAAATTTGAAAACATCCAAAAAAGCTATAAATTATTAGAAAAATACATCAGAAAAGTGTCAAGAAAAAATATTTTAACTATTAAAGAGTTATTCTAATTATTCTATTAAAGAAATTAGAACTTAGGTTAAAAATTTCCCACTGTTAGGGCCTCCCTCATGGCACAATGGGTTAAGTCTCAGCCTATGAAGCTATCAGCAATCACTGCAGCACGAGTTTGATCCCAGGCCAGGGAGCTTCCCACATGGCACAGCAGACCTCTCCTGCCTTGCCTGCTGTTCCCCTCAGCAGTGTACTTCAGTAGTTCTACCTGTTCTGCTCCTCACTCTGTCTCTGGTGAATCCTCTCACCCTTCCACAGCTCTGGCATCCCCAGCTCTTGTATGCATAAATAAATAAATTTTTTAAAAAAAATTTCCCACCATAAAAATGTAAAACCAAATAGTTTTGCAGAATAATAATACCAAATATTCAAAAAATAGACATAATTTTTGTGAAAAATACATAATTTCTAAGTATAAAATCTGCTATAGCATGGAGGAGAGAAAATACTTTAAGTCATTTTGGGAGATTTTGAATGTAAACTGAAAAATCAATACACACAATCACTGCAGGAGAAAACCTGCCTCACATATGAGCATAGATATAATAATTCCATCTTCAGTTCCAAAATTAACAAATTTAATTATATAGCTTGTATAAAAATGAAAATGTATCAAACCCATAATAGATTGGCTTATCACTAAAATGTGTGTGACTCAGCATTAGAAATTCCATTCCCATATACTTTATCACATTGAGCTGTGAAAGGGTAAAAATATTAAATCTTCCCAATAGATGCAGAGGAGGAGAGCAATTGATCTTGTTCAAATCTTATTTATCAAAAATATTCTTTACAATATTAAAATAGAAGGCAGTTTTCTTAAACTGATGAAGATATCTGCAGTAAAAACACTATTACAATAATGGTAAAAGAATTTGAAAAGAGGAAGTAAAATTATACTGACAATATAGCTGTATACAAAGATTTATAAAAAATGTTCCCAAGATACGAATGACAAATCATTAGAATTTGAAGATTTATTAAAATGCCAGATATATTATAAAAAGAGCTACTTATATTTTCTTATGCCAGCAGTTAAAAATAGAAAACTTAAAGAGATATTATTTGTAATAACACAACATATTAAGAATTCATGAATAAATCTAACAGAAATCACATAATAACAACATTTTTATATTTATTCAAAGTTAGTAAAGAAGACCCAATGTAGAGGTATACTACATTCAAGGATAAGAAGACTTGATTTCAAAAGCATCATCCTATCCCAATTTGATCAATAGATTTAATCCAAAGCTATTCAAATTTCCAAGTTTGTTCTATGAGTATGGTGATTCTAAAATTTATATAGAAAAATAAGAGAAAAAAGAAACAGTCCAAGATGTCCCTAAAGAAGTTGGCAGACTTAGCATTATCATAAATCTAGACTTACTAAAATTAAAGTAACAAAGATGTTATGGTATTGGTCAGAAAAAACAAAAAGACCTCTGGATTCAATAGAGAGCCCAGATACAGATCTAAGCATACATGAAATTTGGTGTATAAAAACTGATTATGTAATCCAATAATAAAGCATAGACAACTCAGTAAAATAGTATAGAAGTAATTGTTACAGATGTGCAAAATACCAACCTCATAATATTCATGATTCTTGATGAACTATGGCTTAAATGTGGAAAGCAAAACCTACAAGCTTTTGGAAGAAAATATAGAAGAATGTACTTATGACTTTAGGGCAAAGTGTTTTTTACACTACAATCTTAAAAGGGCAAATCATTAAGGTGAGTGTTGATAAATTTCTCTTTATCAAAATGTATAACCTCTAGTCAAAAGTTTTCATAAAGAGAATAAAAGACAAACCACAAAATGAGAGAAGATGTAATATCTTAGTTAACAAAGGAATACTAACAGATATAAAAAAATCAATGAAAACATAAACAAGTCATTGTTAAAATGATCAAGATTTGACTAGAATTAAGTATAAGGGGGAACATGCAGAGTCTACCCACTCAACCTCTTCAGTTATCAAATAAATGAGAATTAAAGACATCATATCATAACAATTCCTATACAATAGATTTTAAAATATATTAAAGTCTAACATTATTGAATATTTTCAAGGTCATGGGCAATAGAATTTATATATGCTGTTGGTAGGAATATAAATTGATATAACCATGTTGAAAAACAATTTGACATTAATCTGGAAAGCAATTGAATTCCTAGGCAGTTTCTCAAAGTTTGATCTGAGAATTTTTTGAGAAGTTCTAAAAGGTTCTTTCATTTCCAACTACATAGTTGTGTAAAACCAGATGTTTTTCAAATACTTCTACCAAAATAACAAATCCAACATATTGAATGAAATGCAGATATAAGAATTTGGTATTTTTCTTTAAGACAGACATTAAATTTTTTTAAAATGTAAAACAGTGTCATTTTTTTAATTCATTATCTTTTTAAAAGATAGTTATTTTGTGTAAAATATTGATGTTAATGAGAAATGGGGTTCATATCATCTTTAAATAAATCAATAGAATTTAAAAGTATTTCCAGTTTTAATTTCTAGCAAATAAAAATATATAGATATAATTTGCATAACAAATGCTCTTCAGAGTACTCATCAATTCTCACACATGAAAAAGGGTTGTGGGGCTAAAATGTTTGAGAATTTCTGCACTAAAAACTTTGGCAAGTTAAATTAGGAGATATGCACATGAATGATCATAGCTAATTGTTTGCAATAGAAAACAAAACATTAGACAAGCCCTTGAGAACAACTGAGAAATGGATAAAAATTTATGGTATATTTACCTAGTGAAATGATATAAAATACATATACTATAAAATATATGCTATCCATATAGCCTCACGTACATATATATGTAAACTGTACATTATATGTATATGTACAGACATCTGTAGCAATAATATATATATGCATTATATATTCATATATTTATTGTGTTATATAAGTAAAATGTGTTTATTATATTATTTTTATATTACTAGTAATACTTATATAAGTATTGTGTTTTTAATATTTATATCAATTTATTATATATACAAATATATGTATAACATATTTAGTATATTGATATCTATATATACTATATATGTAAAAAATACTTGAAATTTATCTACAGGCACTAACATGAATGGGCTTCAGAAACTTGTTGGATGAGAAAAGAAAATCATGTACATTGTATGAATCACTGGATATATCAGACAATACACCATTAGGAAGAAATACGTGTGTGGTAAACCTTTGAAGAAAAACAGATAGGAAGAACATAAAATTTTGGACAGTGATTGTTTCTGTGGGAACAGAGGTTGAATACAAAATTGTGTATTTATTCAGCTGTATGGTAGGTTACATGAGCATTTATTTTATTTTTAGTTTTTAAATCTTATGTATCACAAATATTCTGTGGCTAATGTTTCATTTAATATATTTTTAATTAAAAGGGGCATCTGAATGAAAGCAAAGGAGAAGGGGCAATGGGGGTTGAGGAAGGGAGAGAGGAGGACCAAGGAAGAAAGGCAGTATTTCCTGCCCTTTAATGAGGGCTAAATAAGTGTATTAAATGCATCTCCTCCAATGCTAACCAACTTTTTTGTGCTAAAGAAAGATAACCTTTTGGGGAAAGATATCACCTGTTTAGCCCTATACTTCCTAAAATGCTGTTAAAACACCTATTTTAAAACTCTTTCAGATAAAGAGACACATTTGTGATGAAAGTGATGCTGAGCAGATTTCTCTCTGGGACTGGCCCAATCCTATATAAAATGTGTGGAGCTGTACAGGTTATCAGGATCAGATGAAACGGTCTCCAAAAAGGTTTTGCGTTTTCATTTGAATCCATGAAGTCCCTTCACTAGGACAGCCTGCTGCAGGCCTCCTGTCACTCACTCAAGCTGCTCTAGGAGGCAGACACATCAGCCTTTCACACTGAGTCCAGTGACCTTGCTGCCATCTCCTGACAATACTAACAACTGGGTGACGATGCCCTCTAAAGGGGAATGTGGGACAGAGGAGCAGAGTCTGGGCGCAGGGCTTTTCATTATTTCCTAATTGGAGCAAGTGAGTTTTTTTCACCACCCTTTCTATGGCTGCTTTGTACTCTTATGATTATATAATTAGCAACTTTGGCACCTATTTTGCCACTTTTTAATTGTGTTGCTAAATATACTTGGAAAGACAAAGAAATACATCTAGGAAAAGGAAAATGGGAAAAAAAGGGGGGAAAGTTTTTTAAAATTGCACTACTTAGACTTATGCTTGTGCAGGCCACTGTTCTTAACATTAGTCATTCCTGGACCTAGCAGTGCTTCAGATACACACTTCTGTTACAGTGTCATTGTCTGGTATTGTATATCAAACATCTATGATTTAAGGACATGCTAGGGCTCTTTGGAGTTTGTTAAATACTTGAATTGCACAGGTCCAGGTTTCTTACATGATTCAAAGGCACAGCTGGACTTCAGAAAATTAACTGAGGTTAGATTTCTCACCAAGTCTACTGAATGTGCACATTGGTAGGGAAGGAGGGAGAGTTAGGTTTAGCAGATTATAGAAATCACTTTTCACAGAGCACATATGCTTTACAGAACCCATGTGGGCCGGGAATCAGGTGGGTTGAGCTCATTCTTTCTCATGGACCACAGGACATTAGAATGATTAAGACTGTGCCCTTGGAGGCAGACAGCCTGGTCCTGGTTCTTCCTCTTGCACTACTCAGTCTCTATAAACTAAAGACTAGCAATATTGGATTTCTACTAATAGCCCTATACTATTGGGAAGATTCTACATGATAGCCGCATAAAATGCACAGCTTAGTGCATCACCTATTATTGAACACCCCATAAATGTTGGCTGCCATTTTAATTATGAAACTCATTTTTCTGAAATTCAGTTTTGGTAACCTATGAAAGGAAGATTATCTATATAGCCACTTCCCTGTTTGCATTTCTGGAAAGGCTTGCAACTTTGAAAAAAGCAACTTGTAGAAAAAGAAATGTATACAAGAAACCTCCCCCAAATAATGTTAATGGCTACCATTTATTAAGTGTCTAAGGTGGATTAGGACCAGATCTATGCTCAATTTTTTCATGTATATGATCACACTCAATCCTTCAAGCAAGCCTGAAAGATATTTTATACGGATTGAGAAACTAAAGACTCACAAATGTTAAGTATCTGCCCATGTCACAGTGAATAGTGATTAAGCCTGTGTTGAAGCATGGTTATTTCATGCTGATAATTTTAGAAGGTTTATCATCTTAAATTATTCCTTCCTTATTTGTAATATTTCTCTAATAGTATCCTACCAAATTCCAAGTGATTTCTATGTGCCTGGCTCTAGAGTCTAGACAGAGAATTTAACATATTTCATCCTTTGTATCTCAGAATAAACCGATGTAATCAGTACTGTATCTCCATTGTACAGATGAAAAAAAAATTTAAGACTCCTACAGGAAGATGCAGTATAATGCAAGAGTTTTAACTGAAACTGAAATTGGCTAAATTCAAAGACTTTGCTCCCCCACCACCTCAGTATACTTTACTGTGTCATATGCCCTAGGTATTCCACTCTTAGATATCTAGCTGAGGAAAATAAAGATATACATCCACCTAAACTTGCATATTGCAAACAATCTTAGGGACATTATTCACAGCAGACAAAAGTCTGAAACAACTTAAATGTCCATCAACTTTTACATGGATAGATAACGTGATATTTCTATAAAAGGGCATACTATTTGGCAATAAAAAGGAACAAACTCATGATACATGCTTGGATAGGTGAGAACCACAAAAGCATTATTCTAATGGAAGAAATCTATACATTTTACATAGATATATAATCTCCACATAGTATATGATGCCATTTATATCAAATTTTCAGAAAAGCAAATTTATTGAGATAGATAATAGTTGTCTGGGGTAGGAGGTGTGAATGAAGATTAACAGTAAATATGTATGACATATCTTATTAGAGTATTGAAAATGTTCTATAACCCATTTATGGTGATGAATACACACCTGGTAGATTTCACAAAAGTCATTGTATTATATACTTGAAAGAGGTGAATCTCATAAATTGTGAGCTACATCTTGCTAAAGTTGTTTAAAAAAAGTGTTAACAGTCCTTAAAATACTTTGCATTTTGTTTCATTGTGCATTTTTTCTTGTTGTTCTATCCTGTTACGGAGTTAAATATGATGAACTATTATTTTAATGCCTTATGAATCATTTCAAGCAACAAATATTAAAAAATGAAGTTATATATATTCCTATTGTAATAAATAATCATTAAGTATTCTTATAAAAATAACTATACTAATAATGTCATTTGCTGCAATAATTGCAGGGTACTTCTACATATTGGCATTTACAAAGAATATCATTTTAAAAAAGGAGAATAGTATTCTAAAGATGTGAGTCTAAAGTAGATACTGGTGACCCCTTCCTTCTCTCTATCCATAGATGCCCACTATCAGATTGTTGAAACTATCAGGTTGTTGAAAGTAAGAACAAAGGGGAAAACCACTAATTTCTATCCCCTACACTTGTGCCTTCTTCTAATGTTCCTTTCTGATATCTTGATGCACATTTTATTCATGAGGAAAGTAAAGTTATTAGGAAGGAGAGGAGAAGATAGTAGGACAAAGAATAAACAAAAATGTTTGGTAAACAGATTTTCTGATTGTGTGTGTGTGTGTGTGTGTGTGTATGTGTGTGTGTGTGTGTGTGAGGGAGAGAGAGAGAGAGAAAGAGAGAAAAGAAAGAGAAGGAGGAGAGGGGGAAAGATGGAGTTCTTTTCATTTTAATCCACCTTTTGCACTGAAGAAAAATTTTTGACAGATTCTGAGCTTGGAATGGTCTTTCAACATGGACAGTCAACTTTGTCAGGATAAGAGCTTATAGTCGCTGAATGGAGGAGGAAAGGGAAGAATGGCTGTGTAACATAGTTTAGGTTATATTTTTCATATCATCTCAAGATTTCAGGTATCTTTCTAAGAAAATAGATTAGAATAATTTTTTAGTAGTTTGTAATTGGAGGATAGGCCAAAAGTTGATAATTCACCCCTACTACCAACATGGCAAACTGTAGATTGATCTGATGTACTGGTATCTGTGCTGACCAGGCAGGGCTTTGGCTGTTGCTAAATATTTTGAACTCTGTCTAAGAAAAAGCATCCTAGAGACTTCTTGTGCTGAGGCTTCAAGTGGATAAGTGGTATGACTTTCATCCTTGTTCCATGGCAAATACCCAGTACTCAGTACAGACTTCCCATAAAATTAATCACCTGGGAAGTCTGAATTCCCCATAAGAAAGTGGGTACACAACTCAAGACTGAAGGGATGGTTCAGAGGCCCGCTATTACTATGTCATCAATAATCAGGAAACTATATTCTTTGTTTATGAAGATATAAATTCAGCTGCTATGTCTAAAGATAAAGCCTGAAGAGGAGCCAACCCTTTTTCACACCATGAGAGAGTGATAGTGTGCTTTGGGCTCTCTGGCCCGCGTGTGCAGTTTGAAAGCAGGAGCGCTCTACTTTGATTTCTTTTCCTTGAAATAAACTGTTCAGTCACTGGTCTACTGAAGTTAAAGTTCAGGAAATGGGAGGACAGAATTTGACTAACTTTTACAAAAAATATAATTACAGTTCAAATTCTTCATCTATAGCGGATGTAAAATAAGTTTAAAGAATCTATTACAACAGCTGATTAGAATGACATCATTATTTCCTCTTGCATCTTTCAGCAAGTTCTTGCCATCCTTTCTGCTACACAAATAGTAGATAAAATAAAGTGGACCAAAGAAAGGAACAGATTTATGTGTCACTAGTAGGATTGTGTGTGTGTGTGTGTGTGTGTGTGTGTGTGTGTGTGTGTGTGTGTGTTTTGGAGAGAGAAAAAAATGGCAAATTTGAAAAGAAAAGCTTGATATTAATCCAAAAAGATGCCTAACTTAAGTTCTACACCAACTAAGACATTAATGTCTAGAGGACCAACTGGGTAAAATTAAAGCTAGAACTCAATAGATATTAAATAACGATAATAAAATAATTGGAGGTTTTAGATTTTAATGAGGGGTCATTAGTTGCTCTTTGTATCAATATAATGGGCCATAAAGATGAGCTCTTGCCCAGTTATAGTTATTAAAGGCCACTGTTATTTTTCTAAAAATACAATGCCTAAAGATGCTCTGTTGAGGTTCCAATTTTGTTCATGACATCTTGACACCTTGGCTGAGAAAGCCTACTCAGGGAAATTCTGAACTCTGTGTTTTAACACTTGACCCTGATCTTGCCTTGCCACATTACATCTTGAATATCTGTCTCCTTATCACTTTTCTATAAATCTCAAAGGAAATGAACTTTTTATCTTGATCTTTTACACATGGTAAGTGGACAAAATGGTAATGTTTGGGGACAGCAAGGGAAATACAGGCAGAAATTTAAGTCAAAAAGTTGTATTCCAGATCAAAGACTCAGGCCTTTTGTTCTGGTGGAAACACATCTGGAGATACACATGAACAAACTAAAGAGTTTTCAAGAGGATGAGAACAATGGTAAGGGGGTTGGCAAACATGTCATAGGATAAAAATAATGAGATCTTGGGTGATGAACTCAAAACTGTTATAGGAACCAAACAAGTAATAAGTGTGAGTCAAGAAGGACAGGTATGAAGAACAGTTTTCATCTCCTTAAATAATTATTCTCACTCCTGTTTTTCTTAAAAATGCAGATTTCTCAGTCCTTGTTTCTCTATCCCTTGAGAGAGAAATTGGTTCAAGATATATTAATTTTTGTTCTAAGAAAAATAAAAGTGTGAGCAAGATGATGAATCAAGAGGGCATGTATAGAGGAGATGATCCCTGCATTGAACCTATGGCTACTTAGCTGATTGATCCTATGTAGGAAGGTGGGTAGAGAACTCTAGGAGTATCATTATCATGAGAATATCGGGATCCAACTTCCCAACTTTTAAACACTAGCTATACTTAAGTTAAAGGGAAAAAAAAAAAACACTTACAGGAGCCAATATCGTGCTAGAGAAATAAATCACACCCATGGACAAATCTGAACATAGGCATCAAACAGAACATTGAAAAATGGACTATAAAAGAGAAAATTCAGAGCGATAGACATGAAAGAGAACCTACCAAAATAGAGAAGAATTATTCTGGTCCCTTGAGATGGGAAAAGTAGCCAATGGATGAAAATTACCACAGGAGAAAAAAATCTACAAAATCAAACTTATTTGAGTAAAATGGGTTGACAGATTAAGTCACATGCACTCAGTGATGGTTAATTTTATAAATTAACTTGACTGGACTAAGGGATGACCAGGTAGCTGGTATCAATAAAATATTATGTCTGGGTGTTTCTGGGCATATGTCTCTAGGAAACATTAGCATCAGAATCACTAAATAAATACAGAATATCATCTTCCTGATAACAGGGATGGAAGCCATCAAGTCCTTTGAGGGCCTAAATAAATTAAAAAAAAAAAAAGTAAAGGAAGCGCAAATTTTCTCTGCCTAAGCTTAGCCATCCGTCCCTACGTCTGCTCAGCCATCAGTTTCTGGATTCTCATGATTTTAGACTCAGAACAGGACTTACTCCATATGCTCCGTATTCTAAGACCTGTGGACTTTGAACTGAATTACATCACTGGTTTCCCAGGTCCTGCAGCATCTGAAAGGCAGATTGTGAGACTTCTTGACTTCCATTATGATATGATAAGACTCTTCCTATAACAAATATAGACATGGCTTCAGAGATGCAGATTAGATATAGAGCTAAACCTGTAGATACAGATATCTATACTGGAGATACTCTGTTTCTCTGAAGAACCCTGAATTATATATATTTATTGGTCTCAAGTTGAATGACCCAATGTCAGAGATGCTGTTGAAGAAAACTTTTCTTGGTCCCCTTCTGAGAACTCTAAGTTCCGTTTTAACCAGGAAGATTGGTGACTTTAGTCCTGATACTTAACAGCTAAACAAAGAAGACATAAATTAAACTATCTCAATAATTTAATATTTAAAATTTATTTACTAAAGGTTGATTCAATTTGAATAATAACTATCTTTTCACCTCCTCTGGAATAAAATTGCCTAAATTTGAACTGAGGCTTTATCACTACTAATTTTGAAACTTGGAACAAGTTACTTAAATTCTGAAACTAAATTTACTAATCTGCAAGATGGGATTGGTAGAAGAAGCTCTTTCAATGTTATTTGGTATGTGATATTAAATGATACATGTAAAATATTTCAGACCTGGTGAGAATGGCACAGGAGGACTTATATGGCATCATAAGTAAGACTCAAGGGTACATCTTCACAAAATCACAAATCTCAGGGATAATCCTAAAATTGTATAAAGTCTAATAAAACCCATCACTGATCAGAATGGACATGCAGCTGGTCATAGCAGATGCAGTCATGAGCACTGTAGAGATAAACTGATGGTACTAGCTAAATCTCAGTTTTCCAAATCAGACCTGGACCTTTGGTTTTTTCAGTTAAGTATTAGGTTCTCAAATGTCAAAGTTCTCCTGTTTAATCTTGGTTATAGAGTTCTGTGGCAACACTTTAAATACAATACCCATCAACATACTGCCTTTCTATCCGAGCAGGTTATTGAGATGAACCGATGCCCTAGCCAAACAGCTGTTCCAAGATCTGAAAATGTAGACTATGTTTTGCTTGGGGCATGTTCATAATTCTGTCCTGGATTCTCCACATCAAGTCCAAGAGTCATGAGATGAGATGAGCAGAGCATTCTATTTTCCCTCAGCAGATCCAGAGTGTCCTGTGCTGTTTTAACTACTTTGTTAGAACTTAAATCAGTGCTCTAATTACAGGCAAGAGGAAAGAACATTAGAAACCACTGCCAAGACTGAATGGAGAAAGCTGCTTCTCATGAGCTAAGAGAGTTATGTAACTGCTCAGATCTGCTGCTTTCACTAATGTTGAGGCACTTAAGGCAAATAAAAGCATGATCAGGCTGTCTGCCACCCTTACTATCTGATTTTGCACCATTTTATCCTTTTGGAAAGTTAAAGTGATATTTATGGGTAACATATAGAAGAGGTCTGTGGCACCAGGAGAACTGGGCTAGACAATTATTATCATTAACAGTTAATTCACTTGGAACCATTGATATCAACTGAGATTTTGTCTATGAATGCTTCCTGTTTACCAAACTTTCACCATTTGGGCTCAAGATATAAGTCACAATCAGAACCAACCATCAGTATTAAGGGACATTCACATTCTCTATTTTCATCTATCTTGAAAATAAGTTTGGCATTCAGGAAATTGAATCATTGCTCACCAACAAAAATAAAATTTGGTTTTCAGACCGGTCAGAATCTTATAATTGTTAAAAATGCAAATCCCTCAACCAAGATCTGTTAACATGTGGTGGACAATGTGTTAATAATTTTTGCATCTCTAACTTATAGTACATTGCTCAATATAGTATAGTAAGTGCTCAATACTTTGTTAAATAACATGACTTATTAGTTAATGAGATCTTGGGATAGATGATTAAATTAACCGGGGATTTGCTTTTATCTTCCTTTCCACTGATCTTCAGTTGGCAGAACTGAAATAGTTGGAAAAATACAAGTCAAAACATTTCCATGGTTCCCTTTAGGCTTCCAAATTTTCATCAAGTTAGTAATCTTTAAGTGATGAAGTTAGTCTTGGAGCAGTTTTCTGCTGGCTGAAACTCAAGAGAACCTAAATGGTCTAGAGTTAAAACCTAAATGTCAGACAAATAAAAAAATATTCAACATCTGATGAGGAGAGGGAGGAAGCAAGTGTGTGGGCAAATGCAGAAGTAAAAGTGCAAGGTGAAGAGGAGAGCAACTGGCAAGGGCATTTATCACAGGCATTGCACACAGCTGCCATGGGTACCTTACAAGGGCCCGTCTAACCATAGAGTGAGTAGATGGAATCCTAAATGACGTGGTTTAGGTGTCAAAACCCTTCAGAAACTCCAAAGCAGCTCTTCTACCAGCCTTTCTTACTTCATGCCCATGAAGAATCAGAATACTATTAGGACCTCTATCTAACAATTCCTAACCTAGGTCCCACCAAAGTCCCTACCAAACTGTAGCTTACTCCATTTAGCATGAAATACTAGGTAAGATCAAGTTTTTATTGCAGATCATCTCAGAATCTTGACTACTCCAATGGGCATTAACACACCACCAAGAACCAGCAAGTGATTTTTTTTTTTTTTTTTGGTGCTTGTAGAGACAAAGGTTGATTTGCTCAATTAAGATACAGCAGAAAGGGGTACCTGGAAAGTTGATAAAGGAAGTAGAGGAAGAGAAAATCAGACACCCTAAAACACTAGCTAGCAGCAGCTGCTGTTTTAAAAGTTAGTTACTTTTTTAGTTTCATTGGCTTTATCCAGACGTTTCATTTGAGCTACACAGTGGACACCCCTTTCAAGGAAGCACACTACACAGGACTGAATCTTTATTTTGTGCTTCTTAATTTGAGTAGATCAATGCACGATTGTCCTCTCAACTTTTTTAAAAAAGGGTATTTGCTGACTATTGGTAGTCTGTTCACAACAAATCCCACAAAAAAAAACTACAGGAAGAAGATGATCATGTGTCCTCTGCTTTCTCTCCCTTGTATTTCTTTTCTCTGGCAGAGCTCCATGGTTAGACTCCTACAAGTTGTCATAGACATGGAGCGAGCTAAGGAAGTTTGACATTTGTCGATGGTGATAATGTATTTGAAGGAATTGCAACACGCTTTTGGTGGGTCCTCTCTCCCATAGATACACAGACAGCTTGGCAAATACAAAAAGACACAAGGGTGGGTCATGTGCAGGAGCACTGACTTAAAAGCTTTCTAATTTTTTGAAAATTCTGGCAAAATTTATCTGTTTTAGCTTTGCATCCCATCTGATCAAAGTCCAAGAACACAAAATAGATCATAAAACAAGTAAAACAAACCAGAATTAGGGAATGCGAGGACAGAAGAAACACTATCAGGAAAAATGTGTGCACTAAGAAAGCTATAAATCCCCCTCCCAGTCCCAGTCTCTGGTCTTCCATTCCCTCCCCGCCTTTTACCGGGAACAGTGGGTGGGGTAATGCCCCCCACCCCCGTCCTAGAAGCCTTCCGCCCAGCACATGAGCATTTTGACATTCTCCTCAGCACTATTCACCCTTCCTGACCCAGCCTGAGTTTTAGTAAACCCACTATGCCCTGCTTTTTCCCCACTACCTTCACATTGTATTACATACATCTCCTGTGTAAGAAAAGACTGATCAAGATTTTTCTAAATTAGGTTTGAAGGGGAAGAAGAGGTACCTTATCAGTTCAAATTGATATTGTCCTTACCTATTCTCAGTATGGTTCTTAGCAATTCACTCCTCTTCCAAAACCTTCCTGTTCTTTTAAAGTATCTATTGGGTTGATCTATTTTGACTGTAGTATAAGTAAATTATGAAAGGCTCAACTGTTTAGGAACCACTTAAGTTCATTAGAAAATTTGGAATTGAACTTCTGTCATTTTTTCCCCCTTAAAACTCTTGCTGAATGGATCTAGCATCCTGATTCATGAGATAATAGCATAACATTAAAAAACTGAAGTTCTTGGCAACAAAATTTGCTGAACTAGCAATTATGCAAGCAATGTAAATAAATGTTTATTGAGCATCTACTACATGTAAAACATCATTGTATCTTTACTGAAACTCTCAGGGAAGTTGGACAAGAACACTGAGGCTTAGGATTCAGACATAGGTCTGCTATTCTTGCCAACACAATGTGGGTACCTAGTAATGGGTGAATCTATTATCCAGAGAATCTCTAAACCGCACCCCCCCACCCCAGCTTGTGTTCTTAAACCCTACATTTAGCAACCTCTTATTTAAGCTCCCTCAATGGACTCCCATTATACTCCAAATAACATGCTTTCTTGATATGGCCTTTACCTGCCTCCCAAGTCTCTCTCTCTACCATTCATCTAATACAGACCCACACTCAATGAAGAGTTTTCTGAGCAGGAAATGATTCACAATTTCACAGCTTTGAATGGCTTTTTGGTAACAAAATAACTTTTCCCTATATACAACCAGAAAATTCCTATTCTTCAAGAGGCAGCTCATGTGCTACTCACACTGTCAGGATTGATGCTGACCTCCTCATCTTAGGCAATTAGATAATACCTTTATTGTGTCCCCATGTTTTCATCTACCAATATCATTCACAAGATTATGACCCTTCCAGATTATCTTCCCAATAATAGCATCCTCAGGGCCTGGTATATGCTAATGCATAGTTAGATCTCACGAAAAATGTGTTGAATGACTATATGATTCTATACCAAGAGCCCAAAATACTGACTTCTATCAATCTTTAAGGTTCAAGGGAGTGTTTCATCGTAACTCTAATGGCTGATTATCTACCTAGATGTCTTATTCTTCCAATCTTGTGTTAATCCTGACCAGTTAATGCTGACCTCATTATTTTTGTTTCTGTAGCCGAAGTTTACTTTCTGACATGCTTCCATCATACCCTGGCTCACTTTCCAGCTTTCCTGAAATCTACCATCTCAGTTCTTCATCTTTACATTCATGACAGATGTGAACTCCAACACTAATGGGGCAACAATTTAAATTCCTTCCTAACTCTCCAGTTTTAACAATGCCAGCAAAAGCTAGTCCAACAGAAAGGGGGTGGATAAAGCTGCTCATGCAGATGATTTTCAGCAAAGATATAAGAAGAGGCATTTCCAGCTGGAAACAAGTGTTCCCAGCTTTGGGTCCCTCACCTTCTGGCCCTAGGTTAACAGTGACTCTTGATGAGCAAACAGGTTCCCCATTCCCCAAGTACAGCAGAGCATCATGCCCATCTCATCTTCTTCGGGCAGATAAAACATTCTTTTACCTCTAATTAAAAAGATTAATAAAGGAATAGTACGCATCAGGTTCACATCAATCACTGCCCATGTGGTTCTTATTACTGTAATTAAAAGTTATCTTCTCCAAATTTCGGGATGAAAGTGCCATGATCTTCAATTGAAAACACATTGTAAGTCTTGCATTTTCTGACTTTATTCATTTTTCTTCTTTACAAAAAGAGTGGCAAAGCAATACTCTTATGGCTGATAGGTTTAGAGGTATCCTTAATAACAATCCATCAGCAAAAAATGCACTTTTTTATTCTTGAAACACCCTGAAAGAGGCGCATTTCCCTTTTGTATTCAAAATGAATGATTGCTTGTTTTTGTAATGCCTATGCTTGCCTTTTCTTTTTGTTCAGCTGTCAGTGCCCTTGAAAATTCTGATATGAAAGGCATTTTTAATGACAAGTTAAAAATTTACTAAAGGCTCTACTATCATGCTTGGGCTAGAACAAGACAAACTTAATGCTTGAAAAACTTCCATCTCCAAAATACAAGTTTCCCAAAACTGACACAAAGCACCAACATGCCCTGCCCCTGGGTTCACCGGAAAGTGTGTGATTCTGAAGACGCCGAATTCTTTTATACAAACTGAAGGTCAACTCTGGGTCAATTTCTTGGAGATCGGCAATCATTTTCAATGCAATAAAATTTTATAAAGGACCCACAGGCCAACCAAACACTATGGATTTACAAGTTGAACAGGCTGCAGTTTGGGTGGAAAGAGCTAGTGATAGAAGACACATCTTCTTTGTGTCTATGTTTCCAAGCAAGAATGATTCTCCTAGAAGGCCAGTTAATGCCCAAGATTCCTACTTCCACTATGCCAGTAGATATCCCTCCCCTTTTCTTGAAAGTACAGTTCTTACTAGTATTCTTCCTCTCCCTGATGCTTCCCACACCCTGGATGCTAGAAGCTTTCACTAGTTGAAATTCACGAACATAGCTTCTCGGGTTCTCAGCCTTCTGACCCAGGACTCTATCTTCTCTCTGTTTCCCTTATCTGTTTCCAAGCAGGGGGCTTGTAACATTCTTTACACATCTCCCTTCTGTACAGTTCAAAGCAGGAGTCTGCAGCTTCAGTGTTTTTTCTTATCTATCATGGCTTTGCCGTGCAAACATGGGCTTCTGCAGCTTCTCCGACATGGCTTCCTCAGACTCCACCTTAATACACTTTGAGGCAGGGCTGACTGCCTCTCTATTCTAGTTTTTAACTCCTATGAGAAAGTGCATACACCGCACCTCCAAACTGAAAGAAATCCCTGCTTTAAAAACCTATTGTTTTTGGCTTATTGAAATCTAACCCTGCCAGGGTCCATTACACTGAACCAAGTCCTTTTCCTCAGGAACTTAATGACCTGTTCCAAGGAGCCATTCAAATCTGTGTAGAGTCACATTCCCAGATCAAAGTACTTTCTTTCCGAAAAGCTCGTGCAACATATTATTTTTATCTCTCACATGGCACTAAGGGACATGATCTTTGTATCTTAGTTTTTTTGTTCAATTCTTTCTCACCTAGACTGGAGTCTCTAGAGGTTGAGCAATCTGTCTTTTCTTCCTTTGGTTCCCAGCACCTCTCATAATGTTCTCATGTTGCAAATGCTCAAAGAATGTTCATAAGGATGATGACTGTTAGAGAATCCCACAGGGGGTGAAGTCAGAGTGTCACAGAGTTAGGCCCAGCAGGTGAAAAGCATGTGCATGGAGATGCTCATAGTTATGGATAATTAATACCCTTCTGCCAGGCATGCCTGTGTCAGAGACTGTCATGTTGCCCCCCTTGGATTTCTCAAAAACTGATCATCTGTACTCAGATCCTATCTTCCCTGTGCCAGTGTACTCAGGCAATAAGGCAAGGATGGGGTCAAAATTTCTTTGCCAGAGAGAGGAGCTCCATTTACCTAAATAGAACTTAGAAAGTGCATTAGATGACTGACAGTTAGCTGAACTTACAGGGCGCACTCTTAAAAGACCAAGTGAAAGTAATCATGGGGCAATCAACCCCCAAACCCTTTTTGTTTCTGAAGGAATAGCTGTAAGTGGAGCTGTAAGTGGAGCCAGCCTAGATGCTATCCCTTGGGCCAAACACACACAGGACATTGCCCAACCCCTGGGATAGAATATGAAATGTTAGTTTGGAGGACAACATCTTTTCAACTCAGAACTGGTGGTTCCCAGGTTGGATTCAGGACTACAAGTAGTAAAATTCACATAAAGAGTGCAGAGGCAGAGACCAAGTTTACGGAAAGAGGTATAAAACATGGAAGAGACTCCGCCAAGCCCCAAAACATAGGAGAAACTCTGTGATGTCAAATATTGAAAATACTCAGTGCATTCTTAAAAACAGTCAGTTTGTGTTAATTTGTCACCCACCTAGTAGGAACTTGCCTATATTGAAAGTTGAGTTTTCTAAGGGAGAATGATACATTTCAAATATTGTAAATCTGCAAACATTTTCAATGAAAACATACCATTTGAGACTATAGATATTTTCCATATTTTCCTTTGTTCTTCTTGGCTACTTTTCTAACTTATGTTTGGTTTCATCACTTTTGAAGACCAGAAAACATTATCAGTGGGACCGCTAGAGCACCAGCCCAACAGAATACTCAGAAACAAGCAACAGAAGCACATTGTTTGGGCTACGGATCCTTTTTTTACTTTTCCATATGTTGGTCTACATGGAGCTAGTGATAAGGCAGAGTGTCTGTCACCCCGACAGCTAGTCTGGAGGCTCTTGTAGGAAAAAAAAAAACAAAACCAAAAACCAGCACAACACATTGGCTGGAAATGGAAATGGACATTTCGATAAAATGTTTTGTAGGTAAGGGGCTTGCTTCCCAAGTAGTCTGCAAAATCCTTGAGACAGAGCCATGCACCTATCATCCATAATGCATGGATTATTTTTAGTATACATTTACATACAAAGTTGATGCTAAGTCCTCGATGAACACTTCTTTCCAAAAAAAGTTTACTGGCTGTTGCAGAAATACAATCTCCATTTAAACAGCATCCGTCATGCATTGCCTTGGTGGCTGGCCATGCATTTTAAAGACAGCTTCTTCTACCCTGTTTGAAAAAGGAGTCCCACCCTCAAAATCCAAGAGCACTGCTTCATTCTGTGTCATTATGTGAGCAAAGCAACACTTCTTTTTATACCTTTCATTCTTCGATCATCAGATAAGTGACATCTACAGTCCTGTATAACTTTCAGTGTTATATATTCAAAGCAGATACACATTGAAGATGATATCTTTTGAAGATATGCCATAATCCAAAATTCATAATAAACAGTAAAGCAGATGGAAGAAACAAAAGAGAGGAAAACTTTACTTGGAACCATCCTCAAGGGACAATAATAATAAAGAGATAAGTAATTATGGTCTCTTGTCATCAGTAAAGACAGTCGATTGTCATAACCTGCCATGTCATTAAATGAGTTTATTTGTAGAGTTAGCCTAGAGTAGGAACAGAAAGTCTCCAGTTTGCAGAAGCTTTAGATGTACTATGGACCAAAGCAAAAGATTCCTAGTGGATCCCAGGACCACATCTGAAATTCAGCACTGATTCAAAACTGCTCATGGAGAGGTCAGAGAACTCTGGGCTGTTCTGCACACCCTCTGACCACATGGGAGTGAGATCTTTACCTGGAACACTTCCCATGTCTGCCCTGACCACCTCTAGATGGGATTCCAGAGCCAAGTCAGAACAGGTCAGCTTCCAGGGTTTGAGAGAAATACAGAGAAATGTTTCATAAAATTATACTTCATGTTAGCCATCTAAAATAACCTCAGAATTATTGAGTCTGTTTATAAAAATGGTGGGGTAGGCTACCTAGGGTTTGGTACTTGAAGAAATGTTAAAAAAGATATGTGGTGAATACAGCTAAGTATTCAGATTTTTGAGGTAGTTTTTCTAAATTTTACAATAGCCCAGAATTTGGTCTTAAGTTAGAACAAGAAAAGCACATAGGGACAATATTTCTTTTAAATTACTTCACACTATGAGATTACATGGGGAGCAGATGAAGGTGGAATAATAGAGTTCAAAATATTGTATTTCAAGAACAAGAAATAGTGTTTAGCAGGCCTTTTGAACATTTTGAATATGTCTAAAAGCAAAAAGCTACGGCCTAGCCTAAACATTAAGCATTAGGGGAAGATTATTTGTTCAGACCCCTGTTTCATTGTTGCACAAAGAAATAATAAACCAGGGTGTTGGATTTGCTATGTAGAATGCATTCTGCTCTATGAATATAGATGCAAATGTGGGGTGGTAATCATCAGTGTTTATCATTTCACCATCATGATATAGGCTGTAGCTTGGAGGCAAACTGCCTTAGAAAAATGGTCTCTCCAGCTTCTCCATTCCTCCCAAGAGGAACAACAAAACCAAACCAGGCCTTTTCCTTGAGCTTTTTAGTCAGAGCATCAATAATAAAGTGCCCAATAGTGAAGGGCCCCCAAAGCAAACTCATCATGGCCCGGACAATGTGAACCCTCATCATTTTGGTTATGCAGTTTTGAGAGAGACTTGCAATGTGCTACCCATGTTTCATTTCCAACTGATCTGCTGTGACCCATTTGAACTGACCAGGGACAATAGTCAGCTCCTGAAACGCAACCATTTCACTTCATTCATTGAAATGGGACCCTCAAGAGCTAGAAATTCTACTGGTTTCTTCACTTCATGGCTGATAGTAGTGGGCGGATAGTGTCGAAGGTAATATAATGCTGAGGAAACTAGAAGCTGATTTTGTTACTACTGCTTTCTTCCCTACTCCTCTTCCTCCTCTTTTCTTTCCTTCTGCAATTTCCAAAGGTTTTTCTTATGATTCAAATGGATCATAACTATAATAGCTGCTATTTACTGAACACTGCATTAAATACTTTAACATGCACCAGCCATTTTAAACATTACATAAGCCCTGGGGGCCTCCCTGGTGGCGCAACTGGTTGAGCACAGCACCATGAAGCTGTCCAGAGCCACTGTAGCATGAGTTTGATTCCCGGCCAGGGAGATTCCCACATGGCGCAGCAGACCCCTCCTATTTCATCTGCTGCTCCCCTCAACAGTGTATTTCAATAGATCCATCTGTTCTGCTCCCCACTCTGTCTCTGGTGAACCCTCTCACCACCCTACACCTCTGGCCTATACCCCAGTTTGTATGCATAAATAAATCAATCTTAAAAAAAAAAAAAACATAAGCCCTGGATCGTATTTTACAACTAAATGGAGGCACAGAGAGGGTAACTAATTTGTTTGAGGTCACACAGCAAGTGAATAAAACCCAAGCCTTTATAAATTAAAAGACTTTAACTACTATGCTATAATTGATTTTTATGAACTATTGATGTTAGTTCTCAAATTCCTATTTCTAAAATTCATCCTTATTCTTATTTCTATATATCTGTCATCACGACTCCCTACTTCTCTACAACCACTTTTATCTCCTTATTCTGAAAATGAGTTTTTAAGATTAGATTTGTTTTGCTTTCAGAATTATTCTTGATGTATTGGTTGGACAATATTCCAACCAATTTGCCATTTGCAAGGAAAATGGCAGAAAACTGTTCAGTGGCAAAGGCTGACTCTCCATTCCCACGAGTTTATCTCTAATTTTGAATTATAATTTTGACTTATTTTTCTTAAAGTGGAAACTTGAAGTCTATTACAGACCCCAAAGAGCCAGATCCACCTTTTCTATAGAAAGCATGTAAGAGGCAAATACTCAGAAAGCTATAGTTTGACAGTGATGAGAGGAAAATACATTATGCTGTCTCTGAAGTTGAAAGTCAACAAAAAAGAATAAGAACATAAAAGGCAAGGCAAAATTGAAGTAAGGAAGCACTACACCTCTAAAAATAGAGAGAAAAAAATACTAAGTTGAACAAAAGGGATCTAAAACAGTAAAGGTCGATGTTGTAGGTCAACAACTAATGAAAAGAAGAAGGTAAGTCCATTCGTTATTTCTTCAAGAAACATGCATTGAGATCTACCGTCTTCTCAAACTGGGATACAGCAGTAAACAAACAAATGTCTTGCTCATTTTGTGGAGTCCATAGTTTTAGGGGATTGATAGATGTGGACCAAGTAGCTATAAATTTTGAAACATGTTTTTAAAGCTTTGCAAAGCACTTCAGAATCTGAAAACCGAAAGGCGAGTAGTAGTTGTCTAGACAAAGATTAGGAGGCTAGAACTATAAAAGCACTGTGTGAAAAATGTCCAAAAAAGATCTTGTATTTTTGCTTCTATATTCATTTTATTTTATTTTTTAACTGGGGTAAGATTGATTCACAATACTGTATTTGACTTAAGGGAATAAATTCATACCTCCTCAGGTGTATGTCACCGTAAGACACCCATCATCAAAACACACATAGTTCTCTGCCATGCACCACTGGATTCACTCCTGTCTTGATTCTACCCTCCACCCGCCCCCTTTATTAGCCTCAGTTCAGTAGTCATATTTCTAGGCTTTGTTTTGGTTAAATTTTGTCAGTCCCTTTGTTTTGTTTCTCCATATTCCACTTACAAGTGAAATCATCTGGTATTTGTCTTTCTCCTTCTGACTTATTTTGCTTAGCATAATGCCCTCCAGTTCCATGCTGTCACAAATGGCAATATTTTCTCTTTTATGGCTGAATAGTATTCCATCATGTACACACACACACACACACACACACACACACACACACACACATCATATACATCATATCTTCTGAATCTTTTACATTCCACTCTTCTGTTTTTGGGCAATTAGGTTGTTTCCATGACCTAGTTATTGTAAATACTGCTACAATGTACACAAAAGTGCACATGTCCCTTTGAATTAGTATTTTTACAGTCTTTGGCTAAATACCAAGGCTAGAATTGTTGGATCATATGATAGACCTATTTTTAATATTTTTGAGGAATATCCACATTGTTTTCCATAGGGAATTAGACAGTTTATATTCTTACCAATAGTCTATGAGGGTTCCTTTTTCTCTATACCCTTATCTACATTTATTGTTTCTGTGTTTTATTTATTTATTTGTTTGTTTGTTTTATAAGCCATTTTCATGTGAGTAAGGTGGGATCTCATTTTGGTTTTGATTTGCAAAAAAAAGTAAAAAAATAATGTCATTTATATCCTTATGTTCTGATTAGCATAGTTCTTAAAGAAATTAATTTTGTTTCTACCATATTTGATTCTTCTATTTTTATAATCACTTATGCAGAGTACTCTGAACTCTGTTTAAGGAGCATATCTTATGAGTTTAAAAAGGAGATGAACTCTGAACTCTGTTTAAGGAGCATATCTTATGAGTTTAAAAAGGAGATGATGGGGGGCCTCCCTGGTGGTGCAGTGGTTGAGCGTTGCACTGTGGAGCTGTCGGCGTTGCGCGATGCGGGTTTGACACCCAGCCCGGGAGAGTCCCACATGGTGCGGCAGACCTCTCCTGCCTCGCCCGCTGCTCCCCTCAGCAGTGTATTTCTGATCTGCCTGTTCTGCTCCCCACTCTGTCTCTGGTGGGCCCTCTCGCCGCCCCATGCCTCTGGCCTGTACCCCAGCTTGTATAAATAAATCTTGAAAAAAAAAAAGGAGATAATGGTTTGTCTGCATAATATACTGAAATTTCTGACATGTTCAGGTACATAATAAGCAACGCAGAAGAAAATAATGATGGAAAACAGAAAGTAAAAAAGCCACACAGCAGATTTCACAAATGATTTGAACCAAAGGTCAGAGCATATCAACCTCACTATTAGACTCCCACACAAATATCACATTACAGGAAATATATACTGGAGAAGAATTAAAAAGATGCACAAGAGGTAACCAAGATCAAAATGTTTTGGTATGCAGCAGGGTTAGGAACTGAACTCTAAAGGAGATGTATGCAAGACATACAGTGGTGTCACTCATTCTGAAGCTCAGAAGACCTGCAGTTACTTGTTGGAGAAAATGACAGATGCGAGACCCCAAAACCCAACAAATTATAGAGTCATTGGAACCAATGTGTTACATGTAATTTGGGGAGTGATTACCCAAGACAGCAGGGGATGCTGTTTGTATCCATATACTAACCAAGAGAACTGAGCTGACCCTAAGAATTGAAAATGCATGACTACAATGGGATCAATGGTGACAGAGGAAAGAGAGAGCTGGACAGCCTTGATTCCTTTGAGACTGCCTCTTCCATTTTGCATAGTGAAGCAGGGGCTGTGTACAAGGCTGTTAGCAATGTGACTTACTCTTCAGAGCTAATGAAAACTGCTATCCATTGGCAAACATATATGAAAGCTGGAAAGTCAAATGGTGACTCAGAAAGTGAGCCAGAAGTGTTCCTTACATAAGATCAATGGGAAATTTACAGGGAAATCAACAGAAATATCTGACAACATAAAAAAGACTTATTTTCCTATGCTATGAAAAAAAGAAAAACATTACTATGGTACAACTAAGAGAATTGCATTAAAGTCCCAGAAACTGACCCCATGACCTCCCCTCTGCCTCTTTCTGCTATATACACAGTCCTATGTCTTAAATAATGGTTGGGGTGTTCTCTCCAACTGTCTGTTAGAGAATCCCTTTCAAAATTCTCTTTGGACCCTGGAGATATGTGCTTTAACATCCCCATGCTGGATGATATTTCTTAATAAAGAAAAACAACAACATTATTTTGCCACTCATTACTTCATTCACTCATCAAATTTGGTTTATGTACTGTCTACCCATCATGTACTGTGCTTGAGATAGGCATCATATGATAAATCATATCGAGGAGAAACTGTTCTGTGTAATACTGATTCAGGAGGAAGACAGACCTAAAAAGGATGAGCCCCACCCCCACCCGAGAACCATGAGTTTTCTTTTTATTTTAAGGACCACTTAATGACTCTCCAAACAAAAACTTCAGTTTTTCACCTGTACTCATAGCTGACTGCCCTTTAAGAGGGAGGAAGTAGGTGAGGTCAGAGATGACTACTGAAGAATGTTCTAAACTTACACACCAGTTAAGAAGTTACAAATTCTTATCCCTATCTTTATGGCTTTGTTTCCAACTACCCAAACTGTCCTGTTACCAGTTTGTAACTACCTTGTACCAATTTTGGTGCCCAAAAGTCTGATCAGGGTATACAGCCAAAAAAAAATTAGGGGAAAAAAATCATCACTGTATGCTGTACAATGAGATTAAATATCATATTGTGAATTTTTGTCATTCTAAATAAATATTCATTATCTGATTAGGTATTTGCAATACTGTCTTTTTTTTTTGAAAAAAAAAAAAGCTACTATACCCCAATTACACATGCCTTCAGCCCCATAAATCCTGGACCTACACCTGTTGGACATTTGTGAGTAATTCTTTCTTCACTGTGTTGCTCTCTCGTTACTAAAACTTAGACTTGTAACTTATCTATTATTGTTGTTGCTGCTGCTGCTGTTGTTATTATCATTAGTTTACTTCACATTTCCTTAAAGCATGCATAACTGTATATTCAAGACATAGCAGTGGTGGGCTCTGGGGAAGGTAGCCTATGGAAGAGTACATTAATAATTAAAATAGTGTGTTATTAAAAAACTCACTAGCCCTCCTTCAATTTAGTGACAAATCTGTTTCACTTTTGAGAGTTGCCAGTGGAACTTAAGTTGTTTGGCTTTGAAATTCCCTTTCACTTTTTCATGTATTTAAGTTCTAACTCATGAGCTAATCCAAAGTTCCTTCAAGTGGACATGGAATTATCTACTTCTTTATAGATATCATTGGATCTAGCACTGAAATGCTGTCTGTAAGTGCTTAGAAAGTATTTGCAGATTTTTCCAATTGACTTGAATTCTAAGATTTTGGACCCAGATCATCCATCCATCCATCCACCCACCAAACACCTAATAAATGTCTAATATATGCTTCCCTGGATACAGAGAATGTGAATGGTGAAAGCTGGATTGTTCTGGTAGAAGTGGCCTGTAGGACCGAAAATCCCACTTGCCTGACTTAGTCTCGGTGGTGTTTAAGGCTTACAAGCCTGGGAGGGGTCGGTGATGTGTTTAGGGTGTTATGCTCAGAACATCACTGTGCCACACACTATACCACGTGCTGGCTATAAAGGAACTAGTACTATACAGTGTCTCCCCTGGAGAACTTGCATTATGATGGGGAAGATCCAGAGGTAAAGAGACAAATAAATCATAATGACATTGCCTAAAGGAGTTAAGGGAAGTTACACAGAGAAGATATTTTTTGAGATAGGTTTAAGAGTGAGGGGACAAGCCAGCAGCCATATAAAGCAGGGAAGCACTCCAAGGAAGACATCAGCATCCCCAACGGCACAGAGATATGAAGCATATGCCAGTGATGAAGAAAGGGAATGTCTGTGCTCTGTGGATGCATGGAGATGGAGCAAACGTATTGGCAACAAGATTTCTGCAGTCTCTTTACCTTGAATTTACCTCTTTATCCTGAATGCAGTGAGCAACCATGAAAGGTTCTAAATGGGGGTGACATGATCAGCCTTACATTTTGAAAACAATATAGAAAACCCCTTTGGTTTTGAGCCTCCAGAATGGCAATCCTATATTCAGATTCCTACTTGGTCTATGTTGATTGCGGATTTTTTTAGACCGATTCATAGAAGCCAGTGTCACAGATTCACCCCTTCTGACATTTAGTTTAATCTAAAATGGGAGGCTACAAGAGTGTTGAGGAAAGAGAAAACAAACAAACAAAAAACCCTGAAACATAACTGACTTATTTTAAAAGTTTTCAAAAAGTAAAAATTCTGGGACTATAATATTTGCTGTCCTTCTCTAACTATGTGTTTCTTCTAAAGAATTCTCTGAGATTTCTCTGTTGATTAAAGTTAGGACTTCACTGTGAGAACCCTTGAGTTTTAGCCAAACATAGATTACTCTTTGGATAATACTGTGCAGAGTAAAATGGAATATGCCTACTTTTGTGTATCTAAAAATGATTAAGAAGGCCTGTCTTGAATGTGAAAACCAGAATGAAATGATACACATTAAGCACAAAGCAAAGAAGTAAAGTACCACCCGGAAGGCAAAAAAATATGGGTTTCAACATGGGCATATCTGCAGGTCTATCAAAAATATGATAAAGCAGAAAAAGCTGTTTGCATTAAGATCCACATCTCTGAATTCTTCAGAATGCTGCACCAGCCAAGTGTGGGAGATCGAATACTCCCTGGGCATATCCTCAGGGTAGAATAAGGTCCAGAAAAAGCAGAAATGTTAATTATTAACCTCACTGTGGGGCCAGCCATAAGAGTTCATATTTGTAAATGGTTCTTGATCCCTAGATAAGCTGTTTTCTCTACCAACACTCCCTCAGTGACTCCCAAACTCTTTTTTTCTTCCAAGTTGAGACCTGGGGTAGGGCGGATGGGGGTTGTGTTTGGAAGGCAGTCAGAGCTTCTCTATACCTGGGAAAATGCTAATTTCTGTTTTTAAGAAAATAGGCTAAGAAAAGGCTCAAGGGAGTCTAGGACATCAAAGAACTCTTTTAAAACAACTTTTTGGACGATTTAAATGAAAATGAGGCAGACATATATGGATTAAATTTTCCCCTTAAAGCAGCCCGAGGTTCAAAGATTAAGGGGGAGAGAGTTGGAGGTAAAATACATTGGGGGTTTATTGTCACAGCTTCAACTAACCTGAAACCAAGTGTGTTAACCCCTGATGTGTCCATATGCATTTTCACACGCACGTCGGCACCGGGCGTTCACGAACACGTGTTCCACGTGCCTGTGAAACAGGCCCTTCACAGCTGATGATTTATGCAGCTTGCCAGGAGAGAAGTAGGCCACGCCAGCCTTGAAAGCACTTTAGTTTAGTTGTTTTTACTCATGAAGGACATGTTGTCCTGTAATTATTCTGTCATTTCTTAAAAGGTGAAATCCTTAACAGGTTTGTGCTTTATGTGTTGCTGTAAGTGTTCTTGTCAGAGCACGTCTAAGCAAGTTGGAATCCCCATTCCATATCGCCTTTGTGAGGAACAAAGAGGAACTGGACATTTTAAAATGTTAAAGAATTTAGAAGAAAGACCGCGAATCAGGGAGGACATAGATAAGATACAGAAAAATTGCAAAGGACATTCCTGTTTCCTCTTTGGGTTCTCAAAGCACCTACAAAATTCTTACTGTGTTCACTTTTTTTTCCCTTACTCCCTGTCAACAAACAAGTATAATTTTGTATCCGTATGTGATAACAGAATAGGGTGGGGTGAAAATAGCTAGTGTTTAACTCAGAGACAAAACAAAAAACCAAGTAATTCCAACCAGTATAAATGTTATGTTTTAATACTTAGGAGAATCTAAAGGAGATGCTGACATTGATCAGGTTAGTTCTTTGTTCTCTGGACTACTGATAAAACTTGCAAGGCTAGTGAATCAAAAAAAGAAAAGTTTTAGAAACTGCCTCAAATAATCAGGAATCCTACCTTTCCAAAGCCCAAATGCAACAGGAGTACAACTCATTTTTTTTTCACGTCAAAATTAATCTTTCAGTTTGAAAGGTCTAACACTGTGAAATGTTACAGGGCATTTCTGGGCCAAATCAGAATGAATTTAGCAGACTTGTCATCAACGAAAGCATGATGTTCTAATTTCATGAACTGTAAAGTCTTGCCTTCTCTACAGCCACAGGAAAGGCAGATCAATAGGTGAAATGTCTGTATACTATCTGGCTTTGTAGGAGTATGAAAGCAGAATTCTAACCTCTGGTAGTGACTTTCTGGTAGTTGTCAAGGGTTAGTCTCCTCTGAAAGTTCTTAAGTTGCCATCATTAAAACATCCACCCCTTCATTTATACCCAGGCCATCGCAATACAACCACTATCAACTACCTACTCTCTGACAGGGCACTGGAATAATCGAGATCCCCTCCTTGTTTCTAAAACCTTTACCCCATTGCTCAGAAGTCTCAGTTGACTTCATTTTTTGAAAACAAAACAATCATAGAATTTGAAACTTAGTTTTAGCCAGGACTCAGTGCTCACCATCAGAGTTGTGTGTGTCTGGAGTCCTTCCCAAATTTTGGTGACATTGACTTTGCTCGTAATAGTCTTGCCAATCTGGTTGTGACAATTTTTATTGTTTTTTTCTCTTTTAATTAATTAATTAATTATATTATATTATTTTTGAATAGGTGAAGTAGCAGTGATCTTGATTCCCAAGTTTCCCAGGATGTCTTCTGCCCAGTTATCCAGCCACAGATCCTATTTCAAGGGAATCTTGATGACCAAGATCACTAAGTCAGATGTGCAATGGAGTAGTGCAGACTGGTGGGAAGAGGGCAGAGACCGTAGTAACCCTTTAAGAAGGAGATAGTGATGTTAAGGGTGATTCAAATCACCAACAATCATGGATGATGCCTTTTCCATTCTGGATTTATTCCTAGGATGCTGATCCATTTTTTTTTTATAATATATTTTTATTGTTATTTATGTCTTTTACATTTTGCATTCCCCTTGGGTAGCCCACCACCAATTCACCCGTGATCCATCTCCATGGTCCCTTGTGTTCTTTTCTATTCCATTTTGTGCCCTTTTCCTTCCCTCCCTCCGGCTCCTTCCTCCCCCCCTCCCCCCCCCACTGATTGTCTCTCTCCCACCCGGCCTCCCTATAGTCCTGTTATAAGTGAAACCATTCGATATTTTTCTCTTTCTTTC
>PVIJ01016309.1:0-33164 GCA_004024925.1 Scalopus aquaticus
CTCAATAAATAAAACAAAAAATTATTTATATAAATAAGGAAAAAACGATTTGGCACCTGTGTGACATTAAGAAAAAAAATTCATCATTAAATATGCCCACCACTTGCTTAATGTCTGTGTCTAAATTTCTGTATTCTTTTAATTACATGTTAATTCAGCCATTCATTACTTTTGTTTCTAACCCGTCCAACTTTCTGTCAGGTTTCCTTTCAACTTAAAATATGAAATTATTTGAGTCTGTTGTGTACATATATCAGTGTATGTTTATATAAAATCAATTTTTTTACAAATAAATACATAATTATTCATATAAAAATCTTTATAAATGTTTACTTTTATATTCAACAAAGTATGTCCACACATTTCATTATTGCTGACAACATTCATCTAAAGTGGTATTTCTTATCCATATTACCTTCAGAAATAAGGAAATTAAAGTTCTGGGAGAATACATTTCTAAGAATTCACAAAATTCCATTAATTCTTAGCATACATTTTCCCTAATTAGACAAAAATAGAAACATATAACATTTACTGTTGATTTGTATGGCTATATCTATTCACCAAAAAGTACATTATAAATATGTACAACTTACACTATTTGTGTATACTCTAATAAATCACTTAAAAGGAAAAAGTTTTGAGATGCCTGGATGAGGATATGATCTAACATAGGTGACTGCTTCAAAGTGAACAGTGGTGAGAGTTATCGTTTCTACTTGAGAACAAAAGAAAATGTCAGATATGAAATAGGAATCACAGAAATAAATGAGAGAAATTACATTTGGAACTCTTTCTGCAAAAATAGAAGATGATAGTAGATACATATAGTGAACTGAGCACATATTCCAGAAGAGACCCCCTGGCACAGGCACCACCCTTGACAAGACTCAGAAGCACAATGTAGAGACTCAAGCTGCCTGTGGAGCCCTGCAGAGCCCAGCGGGGATCAGAGGAGCTCATCATACACTCTTCTTGGTCCTCGAGGACTGATATTAACTCACTTACATGTAGGATGGCCTGTCAGTAACTGCTAACTGATATTACAGTCAAAGTGAACAGAAGTGAGAAGATTGATAATAAACTGCACTGGTTTGGGTTTTTTCTTGGCATTTGTTGTTATATTAGTTTCAGTCAACAGCATTTTTTTAAAGGAAAACATGAAATTATTTATTACCATATTTGAAAATAAATTTCGTAACTGGATCAGATGCATTCATTCCATTCAGAGTAGATTAGTGAAGTAATGACATTTGACAGGTAATGTAAAATATTAAATGCAACCAGCACAAATTACAGAAAATTTTCCAAGTTAACTCTTATTAAATCCTTACTGACAACAACAACTTCCCTTTGTTCCTTCCCACAAATCTTTTAATTGCCTAAAAGGAGTTTTTCTAACACTCCTCTTCACAATAATGTAATTAATACTTTTTTACGGTTTTTTTTTAATTTTTATTGTTATTTATGTCTTTTACATTTTGTATTCCCCTTGGGTAGCCCACTACCAATTCACCCGTGATCCATCTCCATGGTCCCTTGTATTCTTTTCTATTCCATTTTGTGCCCTTATCCTCCCCTCCCCCACTGTATTTAAAAATTCTATGCAGTTAATTTCCAGATAATGATAGGAGGTGGTGTTTTGTAGGAAAACAGTGACCCTGATTGCATTCCTGGACAAGAATTTAAGTTCTCTCATAGTTATCCTTTCATCATAAAAATGACAGACTCCTGTGTACAATGGAGATATATAAAGTATGATAATATAGCTACATTAAATCACTATCCTTTTCCTTAAGAAAAAAAGAAGGGGAGTTGTTTTCTTTAGAGCTAAGAAAGCAATCCTAGCTTTGACACATTAGAAGGTTTCAAGCGGAAACATGACAATAACTCAGTAACATTCTTTTTCAATTCTCATTACAATTATCCCCCTTACTCACAGACATGGATCTTCCATACTTGATGCAGATGTACTGTATGAAATGGGGACATTTTACATTGTAATACATGATTTAAGTTTTGTTTCATCATTGAAGATTATCTTTGATAATCTTCATATTATGTCAATATATTTATTAAAATGTCTCTAGTGAAGATTAGTATGTGTGGTTATCATGTTGGCTTGGACTAAGGGAGGCTATGTGTACACTGAGCTGAAGAGAACAGGATCCTAAGGAGGAGAATAAAACCTCATGCGCCATGGAGCCCATTGTATGTTATTATCTTTGTTGTCAGGAGGGTGGTTAATGTAGTGAACACAAAAGGATGACACATGCAAAACTGAAAAGTTTTGTTTTTGTAGTTCCTCTGTTATAAATTTACACAAGCTTCCTTGATCATCACGTAGAGTTTGTTTTCCATTGGACTAGTGGAACTCGATACTTCAAAAAATAAAGATATTTCGTATGATATATGACACTGAGATAAATTATTATAAGAAATCCATGTTGTCATATTAAGTAAATGGGAATAACTAATTTTTTTGGTTTAATATTGGAATAAATTTGGCAAGTATGAAAACCACAAAAGGAAAAGCTATTAAAGACCCAAAGAGCAGAAAGTTGAATAAAGTAAGTTACATAAATATAATAGAGAAATTGAGGTACAAGAGGAAATTCCATGATGTGATAAACAGCAAGATCTACTTAGTTTGATCAGTTAAGCCCAGTCTCTGACTATTAGTCTCCATTGTCTAAAATTATGAGTGTTTCTTCAGCCCTGGGACTTTATATTATAGCTGTTTTCTTTATAATGAGTGTTGTCAGAGCTGCCTTTATCTCTTTGTTTCTCAGACTGTAGATGAAGGGGTTCAGCATGGGTGTGACCACAGTGTACATCACTGAGGCTATTGAACTTGAGCGTGAGCTGTGGGGAGCAGCAGAACTGAGGTACACTCCCAGGACTGTACAGTAAAATAAAAAGACAACTGAGAGGTGAGATGCACAGGTGGAAAATGCTTTATACTTGCCCTGAGCTGATGAGATCCTACCGATGGAGGAAACTATCTTAGAGTAAGAGTAAAGGATACCGAAGAGGGAACCACCACACAATAAGATAGATGCAATATATATCACCAGGTTATTGAGAAATGTGTCAGAACAGGCCAGTTTGACCACCTGGTTGAGTTCACAGAAAAAGTGTGGGATTTCCACATTTGTACAGAAGGACAGCCGTAGCAACATTAAGCTTTGTATTAAGGAATACAGAACACTGATGATCCAGGTCACCAGAACCAGCAGCCCACACAGTCGGGGGTTCATGATGACCATGTAGTGCAGGGGGTGGCAGATGGCCACAAAGCGGTCATAGGCCATCACAATCAGGAGAAAGTTGTCCAACCCTGCAAACAGTATGGAAAAATACACCTGGGTGATGCAGCCTTCATAGCTTATGGCTTTGCTCTGTGTCTGGATATTCACCAGCATCTTGGGGATGGTGGTTGAAGTGAAACAAATGTCAGCAAAGGACAGGTTGGAGAGGAAGAAGTACATGGGTGTCTGGAGGTGGGAGTCTGAGTTGATGGTCAGGATGATGAGCAGGTTTCCAAACACAGTGATCAGGTACATGGTGAGGAAAAGCCCTAATATGAGGGGCTGGAGTTCTGCTTCCTCTGAAAATCTCAGGAGAAGAAATTCTGAAATTTGTGTATCATTGACTGGTTTCATGTAGTGCAGCTGACATCCAGGAAAAAGGGAAATAAGACTTATTTTCAAAAACTTATATTACTAACCTACTTGAAAGGTTCCATTTATATTTTTGTAAGAAGTTAACTATAATAATTCTGTGTATGATTTCCTTTAGGGTATCCTCAGTGACACCTCTGATATAGAGGTGTTTTTGCCCCAGTGAATTTTTTTACCTGTAAGATCATGTGTTAGACAATTTTAATAATGAATTCTATTATTTCAGGAATATATCAATAAATTGACTGCTGACTGTGATTTAGGCACTTTCTAAGCAATGACTTAGGCATTGCAATATAAAATCCCAATCCAATGGTGGAGAAGGAATATATCAACAAGCAATGAATTTATATAACATTTTTGATGGTAATTGTTGGGACAAAGAAAAGGAAACCAACCATAATATAGGGAGTGAATAGGGGTTTAGTTTTTCTTGGGTATTTGATAAAACCTGTAGACCTGTAGACAATGACACATCTGAACAAAGACCTCAGGTAAGAGAGGGGAGGGAGACTCAAAGTGAAGTGGGGTCATGTGTGCCCAGTAGTGAGAACACCCAGTGCAAAGTCCCTGAAGACGATATTTATTTCAAATATTCAAGTTAAAAAATGTGAAAACATCTGTACAGCAAAAGAAACTATCAGAATGAAAATACATACTACCCAATGGGGGGAAGGAGAGGCAAGAGGAGGAGGAGGAGATAACAGAGGAGGGGAGGTGAATAGAAGCAAAAAGAAATGAATAAAGAGGAAAAAAGATATAATAATCTAGGTGGTTCCCTCAGAGTCTGGGCTCTTTGGCCTTCTCTACCCTGATTGTATTTCCTGATACCTAACAAAAATGATAAAACAATACAAACAAACCTTTGCCCAAGTAAGAAATAGTGATTTTTTATAATCTATTTATGATAAATACCTTACATATTGTACACCCAAGAGAAAATGGACCGTGTTTCTGCGTGTCAGCACAAGTGATATTTGGGGGGCCATTCTCTGTGGTGAAGTCTGTCCTGTGCACTGTAAGATGTTTGGAGCATCCTGGTCTCCCCACAACTTTCACTGTGAGCTGCCTGAAATATCTGTGGACATTGCTCAGTGCCCCAGGAGGGACAAAGTTGCCTACTTAAAACCACATTTGATCTTAATCTCCACATATTTTATGACCCTTGTTATAATAACAATTTAGTGATAATAACAATTTAATGATATAAAATGATAAACATTGTATTTCACACTGAAATATTACACAGCCTTTGAAATAATTACATTCATTATTTAATCAAACAAATGAACAAACACAGGGACCTCTTGCCTCTGGATAAAGATAAATCGCCTCTCAGATGACAACAGGTAAGTGTTCTCGGCCTCATTTCTCTCTCCTGAGGGTCAAATGTGTTGCTGGGCTCACCTGGACAGGGTCTCTGGGAGCGAGTCAGGTGGAGATCTGAATTCTTTATTGGATGGAAGTTGTAGAGACGTGAGTTCTGTACCCAGGAGAGACAGCAAGGAGTGAACCATCTGTCCCCTGAGCAGAAATAGGACTCGACACAAACACACACAACAAAAGCAAACCCCTTCCAGCCCAAGCTTATATATGCTGGGAGTCAGCAGATGTGTTTACAACACTCTCTATCTGCTCATTAGTCACATTTCCTTGCTACTCCCACTTCCATAAACACAATTCCCCAGTTGAAAACCATTCTGGACAACAATGGAAGGTTTCCCTGTTCCCAAGAGGTCAGGTTAGAAATCAAATTAATTCCATTTTTTCACTCCTCTATGAACTTGCCTCCTTTTTAGATCTCTTAATTTCTAGCACATTATCTGATTTCAGATTTAACTTATCTAACCAAATCTGGGACTGAGGAATGTGTCTGGATTAGTTTCCTCATGTCTTCAAAGCTTTGGCTCATCCTGGAAACATAACTCCTGGTATCTAGACAGTTGCTGTCATCTTTCACAGCAGGGAATAAACCTGATATCTTCTGATACTAGAACAGGGCACTGAACTCATAAGCTTCATGACCCTTTGATAAAATGATTAGGAGCTTCATAATTCCATCACATTAATAGTTGTAGTTTAGTCCCTCTTTGTAGTCTTTATCTATTATGTATATTATATATATTGTTTTATCCACTCTAATCTGACTTTAGAATTATATAGGGATTCTGTGATTTAATTTATAAGAAAATGCATTCCATGAAGAAGTACGTTTATGAACCCTAGTCTCCACTGCAGACAGGGTTCAAGGAGGGGTTAGTTATCTGTCCAGAGTTAAATCCATCAAATGAAGGCCCTTAATTTTAGTTCTGTGAGGATATTTCCAGTACTCAAATTCCACATTGGTTCTGAACCAGAACTTGGTTTTCCACTTGGGGTTACCAGTGTCTGATGGGCTGTTGCTGAACACCTACAATCCACAGGCCAGAGACTCCCCGTCCCCAAAATATTTTATTCTTCCCCAACTCTCTAAAGTGAGGAGAGAAAAGTCATATACACCTACACTCACCCTACTTCTGTTACAGGACAGGAAGAGGTGCACCCTGGAACCCCCAAACTTGCCTGCTCTAAATAGGTGTGCCACTCACCACATTAAGTCAAAACATACTCTAGTGCATATACCTTTAATGGAAAGGGTCTTTAGTACAAATAGCATACAATAGACAGAAGATGAGGGAAAGAATATAGTTTACAAATCAGTCACCCAAAGTTACCCAATTCCTTGTGTGTAAATGCCCAGACGAACAAGGTTGCCAAAGTAGGGCTATTGAAGCCCAAAACCATGCCACAGTCTAAAGCACCTTCTAGAGGTGACACATAAGAAAGATAAGAAAGAGGCCAAGCAAATCTAGGACAAAAGGAACAAAATCAAAATCAAGATAAAGGCTGCCATTACCAGTCTGCTCATGGGTCTCTCACCCACATACTTTTCAAGTGTTTCCTTTCATATCCCCCAAATTCCTGGTCCCAGTCCAAAGCCGAGAAGCAAGCACAGCTTCTTCACATGTCTCTCTTCCATTATACACTCTAAAAGCTATGTCCACTTGTTACCAGAACCCATCAGGCAGCAGGAACAGTGGTGTTCTCTCACCCTGCTGCTCCACCACAAGTCAGTTGTGACAGTTGTTCCTCAGAGCTCAGCAACTGCCCTTTTGTCAGTGTGGCAGCTGCTTCTCAGAGTTCTTGTATGCAACTACATACTTCCTGGTCATGGAATGGACCTATCAGATTTGAGCTATGAGCTGATTGGTGCTAAATGTTCCAATCAGCCACAAGATTTAAAAATGGTCCAATCAGACATGTGGATGGTGCATCCTGAAAGTTGATATAACCCAGGGTCAGAGGGAGCTGAGGGTCAGATGGTTCTAGCCTCCAAAGAAAGAAGAAGAAGGACCAGAAACTAAAAAAGAAAGAAGAAAATAAGCATCGAGCAGGCAATCTCTGTGGAAGGAAGAAAATCTGAAGGACTGTGTCAGACACAGGACCTTCAGTCTGCGTCTGATGCTGCCTGAAAGGAGCACCAAAGGCCTGGGTCCTGTTATCTCTAAGAGTTGTCTGTTGTTGGTATAGCCCAACAACTCAAAAGGAGCTGCTAACACTTGGTGTTTCTGACACCACCAGGGTGACCGGTGGTGATATTCCCTACTGGCCAGTGCTGGCCAACACTCCCTGTGACCAGTGGTGACCATCACTGACACTATCTGTACGATGTAGCCAGCCACTTGGGCTACAGAAAGCTCATTGTTTCCCTTATTTGTAAAACAAACCCAATGGTTGTTGTTCCTGGAGGCTGAGGTCTCTTGTAATTGTGTACACCCACAGACAGTGACCTGCCCGCCTATGGGAACTATCATTTGTTTGGCTATAGCCTATAGACCCATATTTTGTGGGTATTGTATTGTTATAGTCCTTGGTTTGGGTTTTTAGCCTTTTGGGTCTTCTTGGTGGCTCTCTTGTTTAGAAGCTGGGTAGGTGATAGCCCATTCCAGTCTACCCTGACATCACATCTTCCGACTCCCTACCAGCTGCCCCTGTTTCACACTAACTGGGAAGTAGACATTTCCACAGCATCATCAGTTTTACTCAGCTTACTCCCTATACCTGGATCACACTGTGATATTGTTAGAATTTTGTTCAGAGCATCAGAGGCTCTCAGAGGTAGAGTGAGAGATGTTTGTCAAACCAGCAGGCTCAGTGGGACAGCGCCCTAAAATCTGAGTCCCAAGGCAGGACTGGTGAGGTTTTATACAGTTTGTATGTGGAAACTTCCTGTCTTTGAATGAAAGCTGGCAGTGGGGTTTGAGATAGCTTTGCCAGTTTGAGTTTATCAGGAAGCTTTAGAACACCAGAAGAAGGTCATGATGACTGTAGGGTGGGCAGAAGAGTTATCAGGGTTTTCCACCTACCCCCTCGGTGATGGGGCTCTGTAGGCCTATGCGCATGACTGATGGCGGGTGCCCGAAGAAAGCCATGGCGAGGAGTGGCATTGTGTGACATAGCATAGTGTGGAGTGGCATCATAGGTGCATGCGGACAGACGCAGAAAGCAGAAGGAAGAGTGTGGGACCAGTGGTGAGAGCACATGGCAGAAACAGCAGCAGCGCGACCCCAAGATGCCACCAGAGAGCCCCGAGAAGATGAAGATTTGTCGGGGGCTAGGAGGCCTGCTAGCCTCCTGGTCCCCCGGCCCTGCTTGCCTGCCTTGTACCTGGCTGCCTCACTTCAGTAAAATGATTAAAACCTGCGAAAGACACAAAGGGCTCCAGGACTCATTCTTGTACGTCTGCATGAATCATAGGGAACCTGCATTGGTGCCAGGCTGGCACAGTAGGCTGGCACTACAGTGACCGTGACCATTGTTGTAGGCAAGTTGCTCAGCAGCCTTAGTGACTTCCCACTTCATTTCCACCACCCTTTTGATATCTCTATAATGACTAGGAATATCACTAGGGAAGGAGTTTAAGGGCTGATATTGCCTGACCAGCATCTGGAGTTAATAGAGACTAGGTGGGGCTGGATAAACCAGGTGGCCAAAGGGCAAGGCCCGAGATCAAGTAAAAGAATAGAAGCTGGATGACCCAGGAGGGGTGAAAGCCAGGGCAGTTCATGGCATAAGACACAGGAGGATTGGTTCCAGATCTTAGTGTAGAGCAGACAGTAAGTTAATATAACGAGAACAATACCACCAAAGAGAAATAGGGAAAAAAACCAGCAATGGGGGTCAATGCAACAGTTTGTGAATACTTTACCTGGTGCTCCTTAAGCTTCCACTGTGCATTGACCAACCAGCTTCTGGGTTGTGTTTGGAGCAGGGCTGCAGAAGAGTCAGGGTGTCTGGTCCGGGTCTTTTTGCAGGGTCAGCCTGAGTAGGTTGCAGTGTCTGGGCAGGCTGTCCACCTCTTTGGCACCTCTGGGCAGGCTGGTTTTACTTGGGAGTATCCATGGGGTGATACCCACAACCGTGTCACCAACGCTGTCATTTTAGAGGAGCCGCCTCATGGTACTGGTGTGCCAAGTTATATATGTTGTCATGGGGGGATCAAGAGTCATCTCTCCAGTAGGAGTCATTATTTTTTGGTGTTTTGTTTTTTCATACACACACACACACACACACACACACACACACATCTTTTACATCATTGTGTATTCCCTGTAAAATTCCCCCTACAAGTTCACCCGGGGAACCATCACCAAAGTCCCTTGTGCTCTTCTCTCCCCGCCCTGATCCCCTTTCCTCCCCTTCCTTCACATAATGTCTTTGATCCACGTTGCCTGCTGGTTTGGGTTTTTCTTTTATTTTTGATCCAAGTTATCTCCCATCTCCGATGCTAGATTGGGGGCAGCTGGCTGCCTGCAGAGATAGAGCCAGAGCAGCGTCAAGTTCAACTGGGGAATCCTGGCTATGGCGGCTGGCAGGCAATGTTTTAGAAGTCTGAGCTGCCATGGGAGCTGAGGCAGGCGATCAGGAAGATCTGATGGATGAGGAGATGGCCTGTGGCAGGAGGAGGTGGCAGGTCTGGCAGCTCTGGTGCAACAAGGCTACTTCATGTAGGAGGTGAATCAGCTGTGGCAGGGCCACCTGGGCAAGATCCACACGATCAAGCAACTCAGCTGGTGTGTGACCTCTGTTCCTTCTAGGTGAAGCACCAATGTGGGCCCCTCTCCATGCACCAGTGGCAGCTCTTTGGGATCCAAGCATCGTGGGTGGTGCACAAGGACCTAGGTGGTTGTTGGTAGAAGCTGGCCGAGCTGGAGGGGAACCAGGAGGAGAAGGAGTTCTGCCTGGCATTGGGTGAGGAGTGGAGCCCCTGTGGCAGCTCCAGTGGCACAGGGGCTCTGATGCCAGGCCTGCCCCCAAGCTCCCCATGTAGGACCCACCATAACGGGGCTGAGAAATCAGCTTTGGTAGTTGCTGATAGAGGAAAGATAGCCCCAGGAAAAAATGCTAAAAGGTTTTGCAGTTTGGGGTGGAGACTCTGATGAGAAATAAAATGGGCTGAAGAAGAAGGGGAGTCAGTCGCCATGATGTAGGAAAAGAAGCAGCGGCAGGAAATGTATCTGTGAAGATTGAGGGTTTAAAAATCAGACGCCAGAAGTTTTTGAGCCGCCAGGATATAGATTGAGCGTTTTTTAGAATCTTCAGTGACTTTGGGACCAACGACTTTGGAGGCTTTGCAAGTAGCCGAGCAACGGAAACTGCTCCCCGTTTTTTTGTTTTTTTGTTTTTTTTTTTTTTTACTGTAACTGAAGGGAGAATGTGGAAAGACATGGAGCTTAGCTCAAAGGGCATCTGTGTCCTTGGCACAGCACAATGGCCGGAATTCTGAGAATGCTCACATGGTCTGGGTCTAAAGGTAGACCCCAAGGCCAACTGACTTGAGCCAGGGAAGAGAACGCACTCTGAGTGGGGGGGTCCTGTCTTCCTTTCTCCTTCATTATTGTATTTCTGCATGCATTGGGTGAACCGATTAGATAGGATAGAGACCTTGAGAATGACCGGACATCTGGCTTTCAGACCACCCGGGAACCTCAGATTTTGGGAACAGGGAACACTAGTAAAAAATAGCTGGCCTTGGGTATTCTGTGCTCAAAAATATATAAAAGTTCACTGCAAATAAAGTTTGGCGCTGATGCCTGAGAGCTCAGTCACCTGCACAAGCTTTGTGTCAAGCTCAGTTCTTTCTGTGTCCTGGGTCCCCAATCCCAGAGATGGACAGAAGAAGGCAAAGTCCCAGAGGGGGAGCCTTTCTAAAATGCATGAGTGCAGTCTGTTGGGCTGTCTGGCCACTGTAGTTGCTGTTTGCAGTGTTGTTGGCCTGGTGCCGTGCTGGGGCACCACGGCAGCTCTGTGAGCATCTTCAGTTGTGTCCTGTGTCATCTTTGTGAGTTGGAACCTGGCCTACAGTTTGGTTGTTGCACGTCTGCAAAAGCAGGAAGACACCATGTTTGACACGTGGCCTATTGTTTGGAAGAGAAGCTCCACATTGGCAGTGGTGAGAAAATGCTGCCTTCATTTTTTCTTTGGGACTTAAGGGACTGGACATTGCTTTAAGTAAGTTAAACGGCCATTTTTTTTAAAGATTTATTTATTTATACATACAAGCTGGGGTACAGGCCAGAGGCGTGGGGCGGTGAGAGGGTTCACAGGAGACAGAGGGGGGAGCAGAACAGGCAGATCAGAAATACACTGCTGAGGGGAGCAGCGGGCAAGGCAGGAGAGGTCTGCCGCACCATGTGGGATTCTCCCCGGCTGGGTGTCGAACTCGCATCACGAGCTGTCGACAGCTCCACAGCGCAGCGCTCAACCACTGCACCACCAGGGAGGCCCAAAACGGCCATTTTTTGACTTCAGTAACTCTTTGATTTTCCCTGTTTGTTAAATAAATCCCATTGTTATTGTTCCCTAACCCTGAGTAGTTTAGTAATTGTGCAGAGCTAAGACAGTGACCAGTAAGAAATTTGGGCAGTACCTTTGGCCCCTTTTGCCCAGTATCACTGCGACCTGGGTGATGGCACTCCAGCACTGGCAGTGAAGGCAGTCCTGATCAGTTGCCTGTCCTGCTGGTCTGCTGCCAATCTGGCTTTCAAGTTGGTGAGCTGGTTAATGAATAACTGCCACTTTAACCACACTCCAGATGTTTTCTAGCAGCTGGGGGATTTTTGTTTTTACTTGTAATTTTTTCCCTGCATCTAACCACTGCCTTTTTTAGGTAGTCCTGTGAGTCTGTATAGATGTTACCTGATTGATTATTTTTATCACCTGAGGGGTGCAGATGAGGGCCCAGAGTTTTACAGCAAGGGCTTTTCCAAATGGAGAGGTTTTTTTAACCCCTGAGGCAGCCTTGTCAATGTAAACTGACTCTTTTGATCTGAAGGTGGCTCTCCCATTTGAATGAAAAAGAGACTGACTCATAGGTGTGACTTGGAGACAAAAGAAAGGGTTAACCATCACTGTCTGGGGGAGAGGGGACAGGAGACTTAGAAGTGTATCCAGCTCCTCCTGGCTTCTTGACTGGCAGGGGTGGCATATTTTAGGGCAACTGGCACTCTTTTAAGATGCCTGTGTGGTGTTTTAAGTATGTCAATGTGTTTCTGGATGCCAAACCTAGCCTCTCAATGGATCAGGTACTGTCGCAGCCGAGCCCACACAACAGTTTTTAGCATTCTTACTTTTACAATTTGAGCCCAGGGGTTTGATTAGAATATCTTGACCCAAGAGGGAGACTGTGCAGTGCCACAAGTACAGAAATTTATGAACAATCTGATGGCCCTCAAGTCATGTTTACTCTGAGTCCCTCCCATTGTGTGATAAGAAGGGAGTGGAACAATTGTGCTCTTGCCCCTCAACAGTCCTCTTGGAACTTTAAAATGCATCTTGACTAAAATCAAGTCCCTATAAATCCCAGGCCAAAGCCTGAAAAGGATGTCAATATGCCTTATGACAACATCACGGAACTGCAGTCAAATCCCATAACCAGAGTCGTGGGACCGTTACATATACACACACTCACACAAACAGAAGTTATGCATTCCACCCAACTGGAAACTCTACCTGATCCTGTGAGGGGCGTGAGAGGTGATCAATCTCTCCTTCCATCTCTTGGGACCACTGAATTAGAACCAGGTTCCATGAGGGGGTATGAGAGGTGATCAGTCTCTCCTTTCATCTGTTGGGATAGGCCTTACCTTCCCAGAAGTCCTGAGGAGGGTCCATCTGTCCACCTCTCTCTGTGAATTGGATAAGGTACGAAGGCTGTATCCCAGCTCTGCTCACCTCAGAAAGGAGGACCTGACAAAGAGTGGGTGATGCTGCCTTGTTCACTCAGTGAGAATTGCTGGACACAGCCCCAACATCAGACCAGTGACCAAAGTGGCCAGTGCGGCTGGTTTCCTGGTCAGGGAACCTACACATTATGGCAATTTCCCAGAGAAATCAGGTGGCATTCAGAGAGATAGAGAGAGAGAGATTTATTTGTCATACGGTGGGCTCAATGGGAAAGCTCCCAAAAGACTGAGCCCAAATAGCAGGACTGGTGAGGTTTTTACAGTTTGTATGCAGAAACGTTCTATGCTTGAGTGATAATTGGCAGCATGGGATATGAGGAAGCTTTGCCAGTTGAGTTTATCAGGAACCACAAGAACACCAGAAGGGGGTTATGATGACCGTGACCGTTATTGTAGGCAAGTTGTTCAGCAGCTTTTGTAATGTCCTGCTTCAACATGAATACCTCATTAACCATTCTAGAATCCTCTGGAATTTAGGATCTATATCTGTGTATGTTGATATGCTGCATTAGTATTTCTAATGATTTTTTTTTTACATGCAAGCGGGGGTACAAGCCAAAGGCGTGGGGCAGTGAGAGGGTTCACCAGACACAGAGTGGGGAGCAGAACAGGCAGATCAGAAACACACTGCTGAGGGGAGCAGCGGGCAAGGCAGGAGAGGTCTGCCGCACCATGTGGGATTCTCCCCGTCTGGGTGTCGAACTCGCATTGCACGCTGCCGACAGCTCCACAGTGCAGCGCTCAACCGCTGCACCACCAGGGAGGCCCAGTATTTATAATAATTCTAAAGGATTGTCGTTGCTTTTTTATTGAACCTCCGTGAACTTATTGAAGCTTTTCTGTTTTGGGATCCCCTTTCACTTCATTTCACTACGAATACGAAATCTGCTTTACCTGATCCTGAAAAGCCAGCAATCCTAAAATTTTTAGCATTCTAGCATTTTCAACAAGTTCCTGGGTAATGTTAATGATGCAGGTCCTGGTCTGTGGACCATTCTTTGAGTAGTAAGACTATGCTTCTGTGTCAGAATCAGGTTAATACCTTCAGGCCTTCGGTTTCATGCCATTTTTGATGTAATTTTGAAGGAATGGTGTATGCACTCACACCAATGACTGTGACAAATTCTTTGTTTATTACATATAGATAATATTCCTTGAATGAAAAATAATAGCTTTTTGAAAAAATAAAAAACTGTAGCCTGTAGCAGGCAGAATATGAGTCCCCAAATATTGGCATCTTCCAGCCCTTAGAAACTTTTAATATTATTTTTATAATAATGGAGGAATAAGCAGATGGCATTAGATTGCTAATCTTAAAACAAGAAGAAAAGAAGATTAACACATGGAGTCCTGGGATAGAACTATCCAAGCAATGTAGACTCTCTCTAGCTGATCATTAATGGTTTCTAGAGGAAAAATTTCAATCTAAAGGAGGAAATGATAAGAAGTATGAAACGTGAGGTTATTGGAGACTAAACCAGAGCTGAGAAGTTGTTCAGCATTAGCCCCCAGGCATGCCCAGCCATGTTCAGTCATGTTCAGGCACAACCATCTCTGGAAACCAGCTGAAGCCATTGATCAATTACCATTCCCTCTTAATGTCATTTGATGAAGTGTTGAGTTCTGTGAGTGGGGTCCTTGGGTTACTTCTGGAAAACTTTCATTAGAGTTCCTCTTTCAACTGCACAGGGTGATTTTACCCAGGAGACAAAATACTTTGCACAGACACAGGTAGGCAAAAGTTATATTTTAAAAGGACAGGTTTATTAGGAAAAGGAAAAAGGAAAGGAGAGGCACCTGCAAGAGAGGTGCAGCTTGCCAGTGTAGAAATTGTACTAAAGACAGTATTCATTTGGGGGGAAGCAGATTTCCTTGGTGGAATTGTTATCTAATGTTAAATTAATTACTTGTAAGGTGTGACTACTGTGATTTGTAAGGACCAGTGACTCTCCACTATTGCCCTCTAGCTCCACATCCCCACCTCTGGTCTGTACCTCCTGACACTCTCTGTAGCAGTCTGATACTTGCTATAGCAGTTGGCCCCAAGGAATTTTCATTTCTATAGCTAGTTTAATTATAATAATCATTTCTAGCCCTATCTCAAGTTTCTGGTCTTATGATGCTGCCATTTTAAATTTTCTACTCTTACAATGTGGGATTGAATTGCAATCACTGCTTAATTAACATTTCATCTGATTTGTATGCTATTGAGACAATTAGCACTCAGATGTCCTAACTTGTCTTTCATAGTTGACCTCCAATAAGAATGAGATGGATTTCTAATCCTGATCTGCATAGCTGTTCAGAGAGTGAACTAGACTGACTTTTCTATGTGAAAGTAAGCCCTACCCATTCCAGTTAGCCCAGAACCATGAGTCAAAGTTTTCTTGGGTCATGTACCCTGACTACAGTTCTAATAAAGCTCCATGAAAATATATTTTACCTCATAAAAAAGATTATTCATGCTTATCCAGTATTCACAGGGATGAATGAACCCTCTGTCCCATGAGCAGAAATAAGACTCGACACAAACACACACAACAAAAGCAAACCCCTTCCAGCCCAAGTTTATATATGCTGGGAGTCAGCAGATGTGTTTACAACACGCTCTATCTGCTCATTAGTCACATTCCCTTGCTACTCCCACTTCCATAAACACAATTCCCCTGTTGAAAACCATTCTGGACGGCAATAGAAGGTTTCCATGTTCCCAAGAGGTCAGGCTAGAAATCAAATTAATTCCATTTTTTCACTCCTCTATGAACTTGCCTCCTTTTCAGATCTCTTAATTTCTAGTACATTATCTGATTTCAGATTTAAATTTTCTAATCAAGTCTGGAACTGAGGAATGTGCTTGGATTAGTTTCCACGTCTTCAAAGCTTTGTCTTGTGCTGTGAACATAATTCCTGGTATCCAGACAGTTGATGTCATACTAGCAGGGAATCAACCTGATATCTTGTGATAATAAAACATGGCACTGAACTCATTAGCTTCATGACCCTTTGATCAAATGATTAGGAGCTTCATACTTCCATCACATTAATAGCTGTAATTTAGTTCCTCTTTGTAGTGTTTATCTATTATGTATGTCATCTATGTTGTTTTAACCACTACAGCCTGTCTCAGAGTTATATAGGGATTCTGTGGTTTAATTTTTTTAAGAACACTCATTCTATAAGGTAGTACATTTATGAACTCTACCCTCTACTACAGACAGGGATCTTGGAGTGGTTTAGTCATCTGCCCAAATTTAAATCCATCAAAGTGTATGCTGTCGATTGTAGTTCTGTGAGGGTACTTCTAATAATGATACTCTGAGCTGTGGTTCTCAACCAGAATTGCATTTTCCCCTTGGAGCTATTTGACAGTGTCTGAGGGGCTGTTGCTGAACATCTGCAATCCACAGGCCAGTGAATCCCCCAATCCCAAGCTAATTTATTCTACCCCAACTCTCAATAGTGAGAAAGTGAGAAAACTCAGCTTACTACAAGTGCAAATCTGCTTTACCATATGCTGCAAGGCTGGGAATTCTAACATCTCTAGCATTCTAGCTTTTCTAAAAAGCTGCTGCTGACGTTAGTGCTGAAGGTTCTGGTGTGTGGACTGCTCTTTGGGTAGTAAGACTGTGCTCCTGTGTCAGAGTCAGGTTAATAGCTTCAGGCCTCCTGTACAAAAGCTGGTTTTGCATGTAGTTTTGAAGGAATAGTGTATTCACTCACACCAGTTGCTGTGACAGATTCTTTGTTTATTTTTAGATAACGGTCCATGAGTGACAGTAGGAAAGAGTTATATTTAAAATGATATTTAATAATACTTCATGAAAAAAAACTGTAGTAGTCAGAATAAGGGTCCTCATTAAGTGCACATCCAACCCCAGAACTTTGAATGTTATTTTTATAGCAATGAAAATTTTTATAGCAGATAGAATTAGATTGTTAATATTAAAACAAGAAGATAAGGCAATTACCACATGGAATCCTGGAACAGATCCATCCCAGCATTGTAGACTCTCTCTAGCTGATCATTAATGGCCTCTAAAGGAAAGATTTCTATCTAAAGGAGGAAATGACAAGAAGTATAACACATGTAGCGTTATAGAGACTGGGCACCTAACACAGAGTTGGGAAGCTGTTCATTATTAGGCATGTCCAGGCATGCCTAGCCATATTCAGCCATGTTCAGACATATCCATCTCTGGAAATCAGCAGAAACAAAGTTGGCCTGCCAGGGACCATGAAAGACTGATCTATTAACTCTTCGTCTTGATGTTGTTTGATGAGGTGTTGGGTTCTATGAGTGGGGTCTTTGGATTACTTCTGGAAAACTTTCATCAGAGTTCCCCTTTCAGCAACACAGGTTGAGTTTAGCCAGGAGATGAAGACATTTGCACAGACACAAGCCAGCAAGTTTGCATTTTAAAATGACAGCATTGCAGGATGATGCGAGAAAGCCAAGGGGCACTCAGGAATACAGTGAATACAGGTTTATTACACTAGTGGTCCCAGGAAGCATTCACCTCCAAAAGCCTTGGCCCTGAACAAAGAAAATGAGGGGTTTTTATACACAGTTGGTCAAGGAAGGGGGTGACTCTGAAAAGGGAGGGATCCGACCTTGGAAAGAGCACTTACTGCTCTCTCTAGAATCTAACAGCCTCTTCCATCTTGCCCTGGTGCCAGAGACTCCAGAGATAAGCTAAACCAAACACATGCTAATTGGGATTTACAATAGGGATCTTGCCTGGGGCAGTAAATCCTGGGACATCTGAGGTAGAGAAATCTTGTCCCCTGCAATAAATCTCAACTGGCCTGTTTACAGAAGAGAACTCCCACCTCCCAAGCCCTGCACACTTAAATATCTTTTAAAACCTTAACAGGTTTTATCAGTAATTTCCCATGGTATGCAGACTAAGTTTTAGCCAGGGCAAAAGTGGCTTACAAGCTGGGGTGGGTGTCTTTTCGCTCTTGTAGACAAGACTTTTCACTGCTAAGGCTTTTCTGTTTGTTAACTCTTTCCTGGTACAACAGATTTATTAAGAAAAGGAGAAAAGAAAAGTGAGGCACCTGCATAGTCACAGGTGGGCAGGAGAGCTGAACCTTGCCAGTGCAGATATTGTAATGAAGCAGTGTTCTTCTTTTTGGGAGAAGTTCATTCCTTTGCGGAATTATTATATAATGTTAAATTAATTACTTCTAGGATATGACTAGATTGATACATAAAGACAAGTGATTCTCTACAAATGTTGTCCATCTCCATATCCACACCTCATGATTGTGTCTCCAGATACTTTCTAGAGCAGTCTGATATGTGCTATGGCAGTTGGCCCTAATGATTTATCACTTTTATAGCTGGCTTAACTAAATTAATCATTTCTAACCCTACCTTCAGTTTCTGGTTTGTTATGCCACCATCCTAAATTTTCTACTCTTACTATGTAGGTTTGAAACTCAACAGATCATTGTTTAATTAACATTTGATCTCTGGGCTTCCCTGGTGGAGCAGCAGTTGAGTGCTGCGCTGTGGAGCTGTCTGCAGCACGTGATGCGAGTTACATGCCCAGCCAGGGAGAATCCCACATGATTCAGCAGACCTCTCCTGCCTCGCCCGCTGCTCCCCTCAGCAGTGTATTTCTGATCTGCCTGTTCTGCTCCCCACTCTGTCTCTGGTGAACCCTCTCGCCGCCCCCTGCCTCTGGCCTGTACCCCAGCTTGTATGTATAAATAAATAAATCTTAAAAAACAAAACAAAACAAAAACATTTGATCTCATTTGCATGCTGTTCAACCCATTGGGACTCATTGATATAACCTGATTTTCATAGTCAACCTCAAATAAGAATGATATGGCATTCTAGATATGATTGGTATAGCTGTTCAGAGAAGTAGACTTCCCTTTCTATGTAAATAGAAGTTCTACCTAATCCAGGTAGCTCAGAACCATGTTTCAAAGTTCTTGAATCATATATCCTGGCTATGGTTCTAATAAATCACTAAGTAAAGCTTTTTTTTTAATGAAGATTTTATTTATACATACAAGCTGGGGTACAGGCCAGAGGTGTGGGGCGGCAATAGGGTTCACCAGAGGCAGAGTGGGGAGCAGAACAGGCAGATCAGAAATACACTGCTGAGGGGAGCAGCGGGCGAGGCAGGAGAGGTCTGCCGCACCATGTGGAACTCTCCCCGGCTGGGTGTCAAACCCGCATCGGGCGTCGAACCCGCATCGTGCGCTGCAGACAGCTCCAAAGCACAGCACACAACCGCTGCGCCACCAGGGAGGCCCAGTAAACCTATTTTATCTCATAAAAGGGGAAGGTTAGCCATGATTATCCAGTAAACAAAATGGTCTTTTTTTTCAAAGATTTACTTATTTATGCTTACAAGCTGGGGTACAGGCCAGAGGCATAGGGCTGCTAGAGGGTTCACCAGAGACAGAGTGGGGAGCAGAGCAGACAGATTGATGGAAATACACTGCTGAGGGGAGCAGCAGGTGAGGGTATGCCATGTTTGAATCTCCCCAGCCTAGTGTCAAATTCACCTCGCTGCTGCCGACAGCTCCACAGCGCAGCGCTTAACCGCTGCTCCACCAGGGAGGCCAACACAATGGTCTTTTAATGTTGATTATGGAGAATAAATAGCTGGTATCAGAGAGATTTGAAAATGCTACACTGCAGGCACCTGTGCCAATCCCGCCTGGCCCTGTGAGTGAAGCCAGGAAGGTAAAGGGAGGGCCCAGCAGCCAAATAGTGAACTGTTACCATCAGGGAGAGAACCCTTTGGACCACATACAACAGTAGAGTGTTTGGGAACCCCTGAGAACCTGCGCCAACCATGCCCAGCACTGTGAGTGAAGTCAGGAATGTAGAGAGGGCCCAGCAGCCACAGGTGAGCAGTGACAGTTTGGAGAGTGCCCATCAGCCCACCCACAGCATCACAGTCTTTGTGAAGCCTGATGTGACTACACTGTACCCAGCCTTGAGACCAGTCCCTGATGTACCAGTTGTAGCACCCCAACGTCATGACCATTGGCAAAAGTGGCATAGTGGTCCTCATGTGACACAAATCCAAAAGCAAACAACAAGGAGAAAGAACAATACAAATAACCAAGAAAGCACTCTGGGGAATGACACACCACAGAAAGAAAATCAGAAAGGTGAGCAGCCAGTCCCAGGAAACTGTGGGCCTGCCTGCAAGGCTGTTGGAAAGCAGCAACCCCAGAGTACCCCTTCCAAAACTGAATAAAGGCTGAGGGAGGACTCCACACACAAAGGTGAATAGCAGTCCCAGGGAGTGCCTGCCGGCTCACAGGATTGCTGGAGGCCAGTGACTCCTGAGCATCCCTTCTGGATATGAGTACATGCAGATAGAGGGCAAAGTAAGCAAACGTGAACAGTGAGATCCAGGATAGTACCCTTGGGCCCACATATGGCTGTGGGAGGCTGGTGACCTCCCATGCACCTGTGCACCCCATCCAGAACAGTGAGTAAAGCCAGGGAGACATGGGGAGGGCCCAACCCCCACAGGGAACAGCAACTTCTTGGCAGAACCACTTTTAGCCCACACCCAGTGTAAAAGTCTGCATAAATACCTACCAGCATGCACAAGACACATCCAGCAACGTAGGTTAAGATGCACATGTAGGAGAACACACTAGGAGCATAGCACCCATCACTCCAACCACAGCATCATAGTCCTTGGGAAGTCTGGCATCACAGTGCCTGACTTGGCCTGGCCACCAGTCCCTAAAGTCCCAGTAGAAACACCTCAAAGAGATGCCCATCAGTCCCAGTGAAAAAGAGGCCCAGTGCATAGAACACATTTGAAAACAAACACCAGGGAGAATGAAAAATAGAAATAGCCAAGAAAGTCCTCTGGGGAATGACACACACCAAAAAGAAAATCAGCTCCCAGAACTCAGCAACAATGACATGGAAGAATTCCTCTGCCTGACAGAGAATTCAGAATCACTATGATTAAAAAGCATAAAGAAAAATAGAAAGAAAAATAATGATATGGGAAATATAATTAATGAATTGAAGGATGAAACTGAGTCTTTAGAGAAGGAAATAAAGAAAATGTAATATATTTAAAAGTTAATGGAGAATCTAAAGAACTCTGGGGAAGGTATCAAAAACAGAATTGATGAAATGGAAGAACAAATCTGTACTCTCTAGATACAGATATAAAAAGAACCAAAAAAGAAAAGGAACATGATGGACAAATGAAGAATGTCCAGAATAAAGACACCTTGAGAAATATTTGACACCGTGAGGAAAACAAATATAAATGTCATAGAAATCCCAGAAGGTGAAGAGAGAGACCAAGGAACCAAGACTGTATTCAAGGAAATAATCAAAGAGAACTTCCCAAACATGAAGATAGAAATGAAAACAGAAATACAGGAAGCTAACAGAACACCAAAATGCCACAATGAAAGGAGAAGTACAGCAAGACATAATGGTGACGCTTCCAAAAGTCCAAGACAAACAAAAAATAATGAAACTGACAAAGGGGATAAAACAGATAACTTAAAAAAGGAAAACTGAGTAGGCTGATATCAGACTTCTCTGAAAAAAACACTACAGGCAAGAAGAGAATGGAGCAACATATTCAAAACACCGCAAGATAAAAAGTTCCAGTCAAGAATACTTATTCTGCAAAACTCTCCTTCCTAGATGAAGGAAAATAAGGACCTTCTCAGATAAACAAAGCCTTCATAAATTTGGTATTACTAACCCCTCACTTTGAGAACTATTACAAGAGGCCTTAAAGTGTAAACCAACAGAAGAATGAACTTGAAGAACGGAACAAGGTAGTACTTAGAAACATAAAAAGATTAACAAAATGGCACTATAGACTTTCATGTATCAATAATCACCCTATATGTAAATGAGCTAAATTCATCAGTTAAAAGACACCAAGTAGCCCATTGGATAAGAAAACAGAACCCAACCTTCTGCTATCTCCAGGAAATACATTTAAGAGCCAAAGATAAACAAATTAAAAATAAAGGTCTGGAAAACAATTCTACAAGCAAATGGCCTCCCAAAGAACACAGGGGCAGCCATACTTATAAGGCAAAAGGGAGTTCAAACTTAAAAAGATAACAAGAGATACCGATGGACACTACATAATGCCCAAGGGGACAGTAAACAAGGAAGTTATAGCACTAATCAATATTGATGCACCAAGTGAAGGGGCACCAAAATATTTAGGCAATTGTTTTCAAATCTGAAAAAATACATTGGATAAAATACTTAAATGGTAGGAGACTTCAACATTCCCCTCTCACCAATCGACAGGTTACAATACAAAAAAATTTAAAAAGACCCATAACCCTAAACAAAGACCTAGAACACATGGGCCAAATAGACATGTATGGCACACTGCACCCAAAAAACACTGAATACACATTCTTCTCAAGCACACATGGATCATTCTCCAGGATAAACTGAATAATGGGACAACAGACAACATCAACAAATACTTGAATATCAAAATCATACCAACCATCTTCTCTGATCCCAAACTAGAAATTAATTACGAAAAGAAAGCAAGGAACCCCCCCATCACACGGAGAATGAAGAACATGCTACTGAAAGACCATTGGATCAATGAGGAAAACAAAGAAGAAATTAAGAAATGTATTGAGACAAATGACAAAGAAGACACAACTTTCCAGAACATATGGGGCACAGTAATAAGGAGTAATAAGAGGAACGTATATAGCAATACAGGCCCACATCAAGAAGCAAGAAAGAATCCAAATAAAAACCTAATCTCTAATCTCAAATAACGAGAAAAAGAACAACAAAAAGACCCACAATCCAGTAGAAGAAATGAAATAATAAAAGTTTAAGTAGAAATAAATGAAATAGAAATAAAAAGACAATCCGAAAGATCAATGAAACCATAAGCTGCTTCTTTGAAAAAATAAAATAGACAAATCTCCATGATCACAAAAAAAAAACGGAGAGAAAACTCAAATAAATAGAATCACAAATGAAAGATGAGAAACTACAACAGACACAGCAGAAATCCAGAAGATAATAACAGATTACTACAAACAGTTACATGCGAAGAAGTTCAACAATCTAGATGAGATGGACAAATTCTTAAAATGACATATCAATGAAAGCTGACTAAAGAAGAGATAGAAAACCTAAACAAACCAATTATAAGTAATGAAATTGAAACAGTAATCAAATCTCTCCCCCAAAACCAAAGCAAGGGCCAGATGGTTTAACAAATGAGTGTTGCCAAACCTTCAAAGATGATCTGATGCCTATCCTAAAAAAAAACCCTCCCAAAAAAATGAGAAAGAAGGAATGCTACCAAGTACATTTTATGAAGCCACCATTACACAAATACTAAAACCATAAAAAGACAGCACAAAACAAGAAAACTACACACCAGTCTCCCTTAAGAACACAGATGCAGAAATGCTCAACAAAATCCTAGTAAATTGAATCCGACAATTCATCAAAAGAATAATACTCATGACCAAGTGGGATTTATATGAGAGTCACAAGGATGGTTCAATATTCAAAAATCAATTAATGTAATTCACCACATCAACAAAAAGAAAAACAGAAACCATATGATCACACTAATAGATACTGAGAAAGCACTTGATAAAGTTCAACATCCATTTATGATGAAGGCCCTTGAAATTCTTGGAATAAAAGGAATATACCTCAACACAATAAAAGCCATATATGACAAACCTATAGCCAATACCATTCTTCTTGGTATGAAACTAAAATCCCTCCCTTTTAGATCTGGAACAAGACACGCATGTCCACTCATTCCACTGCTTTTCAATATAATATTGGATGTCCTAGCTAGAGCAATTAGGCAAGAGAAAGATATATAAGGAATCTAAATAGGGAAAGAAGAAGTAAAACTATCATTATTCACAGATGATATGATAATATATAGAGAGAACCCTAAAAATTCCCCAAGGAAACTAAAAAAAAAAAAAACAAAAAAAATAAACCTGTTTAGTAAAGTAGCAGGATACAAAATCAGCAAACAAAAATCAGTAGCCATCTTATATGCAATCAGTGCCAAAAAAACCTCAAGGAGCCAAAGCTCCCCTGATTAAAAGGGAGATTGGCGGTGTCACACTCCAGACTTCAAGCTATACTACAAGGCATTAATAATTAAGACAGCAAGGCATTGGAATTAAAATGCAATGGAATCAAGTTGAAAACCCAGAAATAAAGCCACACATATATCAAAACCTAAGTGTGACAAAGGAGCAAAGAATATGTAATGGAATAGCATAGTCTGTTCAATAAATGGTGTTGGGGGCTTCCTTGGTGGCGCAACGGGTTAAGAGCAGCATTGTGGAGCTGTCAGCAGCTGAGGCACGAGTTCAATGCCTGGGTGGGCAGATTCCCACATGGCGCAGCAGACCTCTCCTGCCTCACCCACTGCTCCCCTCAACAGTGTATTTCGGTCTCTCTGCCTATTCTGCTCCCCACTCTATCTCTGGTGAACCCTCTCACTGCCCCACACCTCTGGCCTGTACCCCAACTGTATGCATAAATAAGTAAATATTTTTTAAAAATAAAATAAAATAAATGGTGTTGGGAAAACTGGACCACTACATGCAAAAGAATGAAGCTAGACTACTAGCTTCATTAATACATAATACACAAAAAATAACTCAAAATGGGTAAAAGACTTGAATATAAGACCTGAAACCATAAAATACATTGACAAAAACTTAAGCAAAACACTCCATGACATACACCTCAGAAACACCTTTGAGGACTCATCTCCAGAAGCAAGAAAATGCAGGGAAAAAAAACAGTTGGGACTACATCAAAAGAAAAAGCTTCTGTACAGCAAAAGAGACAATAAACAAAGAAACACCCTACTGATTTGGAAATAATATTTGCACTCAATGCAACTGATAAGGTATTGATTTCAGAGATTTGCAAAGAGCTCACATGACTTAACAAAAACAAAGCGAAAAAATCCAGTCCAAAAATGTGCAGAAGAGCTACAAAATACACTTCTCTAAAAAAAATGCAAACAGCCAACAGGAATATGGAAAAATGCTCAACATCACTATAATTAGGGAAATGAAATTAAAACTACAAAGAGAAACCACTTCACACTGGTGAGACTGACCCATATTAAAGAAACTGACAATAAAAAATGCTGGTGAGGATATGGAGAAAAAGGACTCCTCTTACACACTGGTGGGAATGCAAACTGGTCCAACCACTATGGAAATCTGTGTGAAGGACCCTTAAGTTACTAAAAATGGATCTACCATATCATCTAGTGATTCCACTCCTAGGAATCTGCCTAAAGAACACAAAAACATTGATTCAGAAGGAATCCTGCATTCCTGTTTACTGCAGCACAATTTACAATAGCTAAGATATGGAAAAAAGCTAAATGCTCAAAAACAGATGACTGAATCAAGAAGATGTGGTATACATACACAAGGAATACTACTCAGCAATCAAAAAAGATAAACTCACATGCAGCAACATGGGTGGAACTGGAAAGGATTATGCTCAGTGAAATAAATCAGAAGGAAAAAGTAAAATATCATATGGTTTTACTTATAGGAGGAATATAGGGAAATCAAACCAGTGTTCAGAAAAAAAGACAAAACTAGCAGGCAACTATAAATCAGAGACATACAGCATGAGCGGGTAGGGAGAAAGATCAAAACAGGGAAGGGAAAAGCACAAGAGACTGTGGTGACAGTTCACAGGTGATTTGGTGGTGGCAATTATATGGGCATTACACCTGAGGAGAGAAATCAAACATTGTACAAAAATAAGCAACCATGTAAAAAATAAATATATATTTTTTAATAATTAAAGAAAAATAAAATGGTAATACACTGCAGGCTTACATATGGAGGAAAGACCATTAATAAAGGGACATAGTGAGTAATAACACAAACTCAAATTAGAAAAGTCATAGACTCTATCCTAGACTTCTAGAACTAACCCAGTCTTGCAGACACCTTGGTACTAACCCAGAGAAACTCAAGTTTCTGACATCCACAATTGTAAGTGCACATACTCATTTGCTTTAGTGTGGACATATATTGCAGAAGAAATGATAATCTAACATGGACTACATTCAAGAAAATTGGGAGAGGTGAAGTCAGGACATGGAGGAATAGCCTCTACCTACTCTTCTTCAAGCACGATGAAACAAAGTAATCATGACCTTTGAGTATATTCCTAGGAGTGGAATTGCTGGGTTGTATGGAAGCTCTATTTTTAGTTGTTTGAGAAACCATCATACTACTTTCCATAGAGGTTGGACCAGTTTACAGTCCCATCAACAGTGTAGGAGCGTTCATTTTTCTCCACATCTTTGCCAACATTTGTTGTTTTGTTTTGTTTTCAAAAGGACATATACACAGCTATGTTTATTGCAGCACTATTTATAATAGCTAAGATGTGAAAACAACCCACATGCCCCAAAATTGATGACTAGATCAAGAAGATGTGGTACATGTACACAATGTAATACTATTTAGCAATCAAAAAAGATAAACGAATGCAATTTGCAACAACATGGATGGAGCTAGAAGGGATCATGCTCAGCAAAATAAACCAGAAGGAAAAAGAAAAATACCAAATGGCTTCACTTATAGAAAAAATATAGGGGAGCCAAACGAGAGATCAGGAGGAGAAAATAGCACACAAAACAAAAACAAAAAATAGCAGGCAACCATAAATAAGAGACATTCTGCAGGGGAGGGGGAGGGACAGTGACCAAAATAGGGGAGAAAAGATTCAAGGGACTATGATGGTGGTGGGAAATCTATGGGAATACACAATAATGTAAAGGATATAAATTTTAAAAATAATTTTTAAAAAAGAAAAATGCAATCATGAGGCACACATCTGCTCCACAGTTTATTGGCAGCATGGCTGGATTGACCCACCTACTTCTCTCCCTAAGGTGGGTGCTCTGTGTGAGAAGAGCCTTAGACACAGCAGAGACCATTCCTGGCAGACAAAGCCTTGGGGCAAGCATAGGCTCTAGTGCACCCAGACTGGCACAGGGGCCTCAGCAGTGAATGTGAAATGATTCAGGGCTTCCTGCCTGCATCCATACAGAGGGCTCAGCCCCAGCATTGGTCTGGTTACAGCATAAGCAGCATAGGACACCGTCCCCCACACCTGCCCTTTTTCCTGAGGCCAGAAGAAAACCTGCTGCCAACCTCCAAATCATGTGATACTGAGATGGGGACCTCGGCATGAGGTTTAGGCATGGAGAAGAGTTTGGGATGATAGAAGAGAGAGAAGTAGTACAGGTTTCACAGCCCTAATGTGTCTTCCCCACCCAAGTCTGTGAACGACATGAGCGCTCCCACTTACCACAGTTCTTCCCTACACCATCACCACCACCCTGAAGGCATCTTAGTCTCTGTGATAAGGAAAGTGGTCATCAGAAGGCATAGAGAGAGTGAGGTGGTGATCAGCTGGGGAAAGTTATAGATTATTCTCACTGGACCTTTGGTGGTTAGTGCGTAAATCACGGGCAGTTATGTGGGTGTGAAGTTGTATTTCCCAAATTATAGTTGTGTAAATGATTAGCAAATGAGTAACAACTGATGATATAAAATAAAATAAAATTTGATTCTTTTAAAATTACTTCTTTTTTCTTACATCGTTTTCATTTTTTCTACAACGTTGATTTTTGCCCCTCAGGTGTAGTCCCAATATTGTACTACCACCACGTCACACATAAACCATCACCAGAGTCCTTTGTGTTCTTCCCTCCCCTGTTCTGCCACCTCTCCCTCCCCTCCCCCTGCTGTATGTCTCAGATCTATGGTTTGCCTGCAAGTTTTGGGTTTCTATTGGTCATTTGTTCGGTTTCCTATATTCCCCCTATAAATGAGACAATGTGATATTTTTCTTTATCCTTCTAACTTATTTACTGAGTATAGCCCTTTCCGACACCATCCATGCTGCCACAAATGGAATGAGTTTATCCCTTTTGTTTGTTGAGTGGTATTCCATTGTGTATATATACCACATCTTCTTGATCCAGTCATCTATTTGGGGGCCCTTATGTTGTTTACATATTTTACCTATTGTTAATAGCGCTTCAACATACACAGGAATGCAGGTTCCCCTTTGAATTAGTGTTTTTGTGTCTTCTGGGTAGATTAACAGAAGTAGAATTGCTGGATCATATGGTATTCATTTTTTTCAATTTTTTATTTATATCTTTTGCATTATTGAGTATTCCCCATAGGTTACCCAACACTGATTCACCCATGAACTGTCACTGTGGTTTCCTGTGCTCTTTTCTCCCCCATTTTGAACCCTTATCCTTCCCCACCCTAGCTAAATGTCTCTCTCTTGTTTGGTTGCCTTATATTCATTTTTAGTGTTTTGAGGATACTACAAACAGCTTTCCTTAGTGGCTGGGCCAATTTGCATTCCCAGCAACAGAGAAGAAAGGGAACCAGAGCCCAGGGGCAGCAGTGACCAATGGCCAGGAGCACTGGAGTGGTCCTTGGTGGGCCGGCAGGGAGGCAAGAAGGAGCAGGGACAGTGGGGTGGGGGAAGGGCGCTGGGGTGGTGGGGGATAGGTGGAGTGTCCAAACATTGAGGGTCAGGGCTGGAGGCAGTGAAATGGCACCAGCACCAGGAAGAAGAGCTGACCCCCAACTTCTCGCTCATTCCTGGCAGCACCTGAACCTACCGCCATCTGCAAGGAGCTGTGAATTGAGAAGACCTGATATTGTCATGCGGTTTTCCAGAGATAACTTTGAAAACAACTAACAATCTGTCTTTCTGAAATAGTTCCCCAGCACTTTCTTTTTTTTTTTTCTTTTTAAGTTTGATGTATTGATGGGTCTCCCTGGTGGAGCATCCAGTTCAGTCTCATTCTATGAAGCCATGCGCCTCTGCAGCAGGAGTTGGATTCCCAGCCAGGGAACTTCCCACAAGGCACAGCAGACCTCTCCTGCCTGGTCCGCTGCTTCCCTCAGCAATGCACTTCAATTGGGCCGTCCTCTTCTGCTGCCAGCTCTGTCTCTGGTGTATCCTCTCATCACAACCCCACCTTGGGCCTACACACCCATTCTTGTATGTATCAATAAGTAAATCTTTACAAAAAACAGATGGATTGCTTTACCCTTACCTAGCTTGGGTACAGGTCCAATGTGGGGGTGCGGGGTTTGGAAATGATGCACCAGAGACAGAGAGAGGACCAGAATAGGTGGATTGACTGAAATATACATAACGGGGAGAAGCAGGGCTGACCGGTGAGGTCTCGCCAGCACTTCCTTTACAAGAATATGTGATAGGGAAAAGTTCAGTGAACATCCTAGGAAGCAGTCCAGGCTATATCCTGTAAATATAGGTCAAAGGTTGCAGTGTTTTAGGAAGAATGTGAAAGGTAAAATTCTTGAAATGGTCCCCTTCCAGCATGGAGAGAAAAATATCAACAAAATAATGTCTTGCATGTGTGCAACCCAATGGAAAGATTCCATGGCCTTGACTGGGAGATGATGCGGCAGTGAAATCATTCGGCTCTAGCCACAGCCAATCCCGTGGATCATGTTGCCAAAGCACTGTCCATTCTAACAGTCTAGGTATAAAGTGAACATCACACAACTGATTTCCATTTGAAATGCTAGAAACCATGAAAATCATATTTTCAGTCCACGTTCTTTAATATATCACGCAGTAACAGCCTGTCAGAAAGAGCAAGGGAACAGAGGTCGAACAGGTCATCATTTGGGGCATACATAGAGAACAAGATGATGCTCTGTGAGTTTGTTTCCTCACTCAGTAAAAGAGTTCATTTGGCGATTCTTTTTTGTTACATGATTTGCATTTTTTTTTCTTAATTTTATTGACACATACAAGACATAGGGTGCCGCACAGAATTGTGAGGGGCAAGGGGAGCTGAAATGAATCTCCAGCGACAGAGAAGGGCAGAATTGGCAGATCCACATAGATCCAATGCCAATGGGAGAACTGGATGAAACCCAGTGCTGAGTCGTGGCCTGTCTGGACTGAGCGAACTGGGGAAGGTGTCTGGAGGACCCCAGGAAGCTCCGCAATGGGCCCAAGGTGGAGCCTGAGCCAGAGCCCTAGCGGGTACAAATACCCTCCCCAGCCCGCCTCAAGGCAGCCCTCACCACTCCCAGGCCAACCAGAAAGCCCGCATACCGCCCCCTGCCTGCAGCCCCTGCCACATAATGATGTGAAGGACAGAGTTAGGATACAGACACCGAGGGGAGCTTTAGTTGGTCTGAGGATAAGAAGTTCAAATGACAGTGTGGCAAAGGAAACAATTTCATATACCAGAGTTCTTTTCGGGAAGCACAAGGTAGATTCAGGAAAGCAAGAAAAGTCAGAGAAACCTAACAAAATATGTATTTCCTGTACACAGGTCAGTCTCAGGAACTCCTCCCTGCAGCTTAGAAACCATCTCGATGTCTGTGTATGTGTTGGTTGGTTTTGCTAGGACAAAGGAAGGAAAAATCAATGAGGGTGCTTACCTGGGGCACAAAGGAATTTCTGGAAGGGAAAGGGAATCGTGGGTTAGTCTTTTTAGAAAAGAACTTCATCAAAAGAATTTCATGTACCAACACAAAAGCGTGCGCGCGCACGTGTCTGTTAACGCGGAGACCGGTCAATTGCTCTTTTTGACAACTTCAAGTTGTTGTTTTCTGGTTTTGTTTTTGTTTTTTTTTTATGTGAAGTCATCTAAACATCCCGTACAAGTATTAACTCCCCACATTCTAAATTGAAGGCACGCACGCTTTAATCTAACAGTTCCGTTTTGAAGTCGGCGGTCTTGACCAAAAATTCTACATCACCGTCTCCAAATGGAGAGTTGCTTTTTCCTTTCCCTCTCAATTGGAATAACTCTGGGCGCCATGGAAGGGCTTGGAGGGCTATGGGGCCCAAGAGGGCAAGAATGAGGCCCTCGGGCACACGACCTCCACCCTCCGCAAGCCCCAGTCCTTCCCCCCAGGAAGACGGTGGAGAAGCAAGGGAAGCAGAGCCCAGGGGCAGCAGTGGCCAATGGCCAGGAGCACTGGCCTGGTCCTTGGTGGGCGGGCAGGGAAGCAAGAGGGAGCAGGGACAGGGGAGTGGGGGAAGGGCGCTGCGGTGGTGGGGAATAGGCGCGTGTCCAGACATTGAAGGTCAGGGCTGGAGGCAGTGGAAAGGCCCCGGGAAGAAGAGCTGACCCCCAGCCTCCACTGCAGAGGGGAGAACTGGATGAAACCCAGTGCTGAGGCGCGGCCTGACGGCACCAACCCAAGTCGGGCAGCTGTCTGGAAGCCCCGAGGCACCTCCCCGGTGGGCCCGAGGTGGAGTCAGAGCCCTGGTGGGTGCAAATCCCCTCCCCATCCCGCCCCAAGGCAGCCCTCACCGGCCCCAGCCGGTCCCAAGCCGACCGGAAAGCCCACGCGCTGCCGCCCACCGCCTGCAGCCAGAGGCGCCCACCCGGCCCCGGGCTGGCCGGTCCTCGCCTGCGCAGCGATTGCGCAGGCTGGGGCCTGACCTTGGTTTGCAACCTCCAGGCACTTTGGGTTTGGGAGGGACCCGGTGGGTGGGACCTGCCCCACCGTCGGAAGGCTGGAGGGGTGGGCGTGGGAAGAGGCGAGAGGGCGGGGCGGCGGGAGTGGGTTGAGGGCGCGGCCTCCCCCACAACTGGCGCGTGTGTCCACGCTCGGCCCGCACCCACCCGGGCCCCCTCAGTGGATCAGACCCCTGCGCGCCGCGCGCCCATGCCGTCAAGCTGACCTTCTTCCTTTGCCAGACAGAAGCAGTACTCCATTTTCAAACCTGAACCTGGTGGCATTCCGCCACTGTCTTTTCATGAAATGTCCCCCGAGGAAGAGCCCAAGGGCTTCCAAAAATAGAGCCTTCTCCGCCACCCCCATCCGCCCACCCCCCCAACCCCCACCCCGCACCCGTCCTCCGCAGTCAGTCAAGTCCGAAGGCCCAGCTCCATTCTCCACACTGGAAGATGCAGGTGGAACACAGCCCTGGGTTTGAACGTCCGATTCCTAACAGTTCCCATGGCGCCCCTATCCAGGCTGAGGGGCAGAGGAAACTGCCATTTGCAGCGCACTTGGGCTTCCCCGTGGTCTCCAGCAGGGGGCGCACGCGGCCCGGGTTCTGCTTCGGATCCCTGCGGCCTCGCCTGGTGAGCTACGCGGCTGCCAAGGATCCGGATTTTTCAGGCTTTCGGGCCTAGGCCAGCCATGGACCCCAGGCTGGGGTGGCAGCACGGAGTCCCAGACCCTAGGCCCCCACGGGGGCGTGTCACACGAAGCTGCCCGCGGCAGGTCGCTGGCGCCCAAGCAAGCCAGCAAACGGAGGCCACTTGGTTTCGAGGAAGAAAAAACACTGAGGAGAGAGGAAAGGAACAGAAATCAAGTGGGACCTCCCAGGCCGGTGCAACCAGGGAGCGGAGGGTCAAGGAAGGAAGCCCTCGGGGAGTAGCGAAGCTTGGAAGAGTTCCCTCCCTAATTTCAGAACCCACAACCAGGAAGTTTTCTTCAGGAGGCCACAGACTGATGATGCACAGGCCCATCAGGGCGTGCTTTGTCCCAGACGAGGGCATTTGAGGCGCACGGTTGGGCCTAGGCTTGAGGGATATTGTGGGTTGATCAGCAAATGAGGTTCCTTTCGTTGCCCCCTAACAGGAGTGGCAAAGGCACCTCAGCCTGGGGCTGTCCAGGCTCCAGACACCTGGAGGCGTTGTAGCCAGCAGGACAGAATGCCTGAGACCTGGGGCAGGCCTGGAGTAGCCCGGACTTTGGTCGGAGCAGCCAGAAGAGCCCAGAGTGGCTGCGGAGACTGCTCCTGGGGAATTTCCTTACTGTGCCCCATCCTAATGGAGGAAGCCAGGGAGACAAGACTACAAGTGTCAAAGACTGTGGCCTGAGAGGGAGCCAAGGCACAGTGCCGGGACGTGTGCTGACTCGGCGGGACAGCCCTCCTAGTGAGGGGCACAATCGACCAAGAGGCCAGTCCTAAGCGTTGGAGCAAGGCAGAGGAAGTGGCCCCTCCTTCCCCGAGAAGGGGATCGTTCTGTCTGTCACTTGCGGGCTCAGCCGAGGTGTGTCCAAAGAAACTGTCGACGGGGGAGCCTGTCTCCCCTCTGGGCTTCTTCAGGGAAGGGCTTCTCCTGCACGGGGTTCGTCATCGTCAGAGGCAGCTGAC
>PVIJ01016310.1:0-33166 GCA_004024925.1 Scalopus aquaticus
ATAGTGGTTGGACCAGTTCACATTCCCACCAGCAGTGTAGAAGAGTTCCTTTTTCTCCACATCCTTTCCAGCATTTGTTGTTGCCTATATTTTTAATGTGTGCCATCCTCTCAGGTGTGAGGTGGTATCTCATAGTGGTTTTGATTTGCATTTCCTTGATTATAAGTGATGTTGAGCATTTTTTCATGTATCTGTTGGCAGATATGTTCTTTTTTATTGCTGAGTAGTTTTCTATGCTTTGCATTAACGCCATGGGTTTATTTATCCAGTCACGCTACATGGACCTTTGGGTTGTTTCTAGATCTAGGCTATCAATAATAAAGTTGCTTTAAAACTTGCAAACAAGTGAGCATGTTTTCATTTCTCCTGAGGAAATGCCTAAGAGAGGGAATGTTGGGTTCTTCATTGGTGTATGTTTGACTTGATGAGAAGTTTCCAAAATATTTTTCTAAGTGGTTGTCTTCTTTCGCATTCCCACCCACAACCTGTGAGCATTCTAATTGCTCTGTGGCCTCACCAACATTTGGTGTTGTCAGTTTCTTTCATTAAACATTCTGGTAATGGCTAATGCAGCATTATCTCTTGTCATCTGAATTTACATTTACCTAATGACTAATGTGTTTATTAGTCTTATATATATTCTCTGTGTCCAAATCTTATGCCCATTTTTATTGGGTTGTTAATTGATTGTATTGAATTTGATGAGCACTTTTAACCCCAATCTGTGAATTCCCAAATGCTTTTGCTGCTGGAGGCAGCATGGTGTTGTGGTTAGGAAGACAGGCTGTAGAGACCCATCTGAACTTGTTTTCTAGACCTGTTGTAGTAGCTGTGCAATCCTGGTTCAGTTGTTTGAGCTCTCTGAGTGCCTGTTTCTCACCAGTAAAATGGAGGTGACTTTGAAACTGTCATAGACATGTGGGGAGTGGGATTGAATAAGGTCATTTAACGTAGTACCTGGCATAATAAACATTCAGTAAATTAACTGCTTTTTTACTGGTGAGAAAACATACAACAGAATAATTATTGCTAATTCAAAACCGGTTTCTACAGAAACACATTTGGCAATGGCAGAGAGTGTAGATGGACTTAGTGTGTCCATGATGCTGGGGACAGAGGAACTTAAGTGGCCTGGTAGCTGCTCACCAACACTGGTTACGATTCGCATGGGGCCACTGTCTAACCATGTTTCTCTGCCTCCCCAAGGGGACCCTCCACTGTGAATCAGCCCCAGGCCCAAAGGGAGCCACCAGAGAAAAGGGCAGTTGGAAAAGATAGTTGACTGCAGACAGGGCTCTGCAAGATGACTCCAACCCCCCTCCCCAGTCTTCTTTTCATGCCAGAAGACCAACTGTTTTGCTCTATAAAGCCCAATAGACCTTTTTTTTTTAATTTATTTTTTATCAGGTTTTCTTTCTTTTTAAAAAATATTTGTTATTATTTGTATCTTTTACATTATAGTATATTCCCCATGGGTTAGCCACCACTGATTCACCCGTGAACCATCACCACAGTCCCTTGTGCTCCCCCTCCCCCTTTTGAACCATTATCTTCCCCCTCCCTCGCTGAATATCTCTCTCTTGTTTGGTATCTCTAGATTCCTGTAATAAGTGACACCATTCGATATTTTTCTCTTTCTTTCTGGCTTATTTCGCTGAGCATGATCCCGTCTAACGCCATCCCAATAGACCTTTTAAATGAAGCAATTCAACTCAACGGTTTTCTTCTTTTTTCTCCTTTGGAGGTAAAGGATATGGAAAATAGTTGAAATAACAGCTTCCACTCTCCTTTAGCCCATCCTAGCCAAGTAGGCTTCAAGGGCGGGTAGATCTTGTCCCAGGCTTTGATTCACCAGAGGTTACAGCTCCTCCTGGAGAGTCCCTGGACAGTGAAGGTGAGCTGTCCTGCTGAGCACAGCTAGCAAGACCAGACCAGAAGCCTGGACCAGAAGATCCTGGCGCACATTCTACATTGATAAGGGACCCCGACCATCCTCTACCTCAGTTTCCTCATGAGAAAATGTGTCTGAAAATATCAACAGCCAACAGAAAGAGTCAATCACTTGAGAAATAGCAAATTAAGTATTTTTGAAGATAAGTCATGTTTTAGGTCAGATTGCAATATTAAAACTGGAGAAGACAGGTATCCAGGTATCAGAGTATGAAATTATAGTGGGTTTCTTAACTCTAAAAAGGGACTGGGGGCTCAGCTAGTTAAATATTGGATTCAGCAGGGAAGGTCTCTCTTCCTCTAGTGACTGTTTTGATGACCTTGGATGAGTCCATGAACTTTCATGAACATAGTGAGTCCTGGTGAGCCCAGAGCCAACCCTGGCTGACACTTTGTTTCCATTTTCATGTCAAGGTCTTGAGCTATATTTATCAAACCCTCAGATGCCACCCTGTGGTGTTGGTTTACGAGATATCATTCATTTACTCTTTTACTCATTTACTAGCTCTTACGAAGCACTTAATACGAGCCAGGCTAGGGGATGGGGGCCAGCATGGCACACGGTCACTGCTCAGGGTGCCTAGTGATAAGAAGACAAGGTTGCAGACCATGGCTATTTGATAAGCTCTGTGAGAGGTGGCCACCCGGGCCTCCTTCTTTGACTTCCTCTCTAGGCTTTGTGTAAACCTCCTGGAATAAGCCAGAAAGAAAGAGAAAAATATCGAATGGTTTCACTTATAACAGGACTATAGGGAGGCCGGGTGGGAGAGAGACAATGGGGGGGGGGGGAGGGAGGGAGGCGGAGGGAGGGAAGGAAAAGGGCACAAAATGGAATAGAAAAGAACACAAGGGACCATGAAGATGGATCACGGGTGAATTGGTGGTGGGCTACCCAAGGGGAATACAAAATGTAAAAGACATAAATAACAATAAAAATATATATTTATATAAAAAAAAAAACCTCCTGGAATGCTCCTGGCTCGCTCCCTCCCCTCCCCACCACACTGGCTGTGCTTGGGTTACTTCTACTCATCTTGGGATTTCAGTTTAAATGTCTCTTTGGGGCATCTCCCTTGTCACTTTTTCTCCTAGTCCATGCTCTTTGCAGCATTTATCTCTTTAATAAACAATAAGTCAGGGTACAAATAATGATGGCTGTTGAAAGGAGGTCTCCCTCACTAGCCTGTAACTTCCATTGTGAAAGAACCTGTGTCATCAAGCTCATTGCTGTGCCCTGGAACAGGACCTGGAGTACAGGAAGAACGAATGAATGAACGGACAACTCCAAGATGTAATTTAACAAAAACAGGGAGCAGCCAACCCCACCATACCCAGCCTGACCCAATCTATGGAGCATCCCAGGGGCTCCCTGCCAAGAGTCCAAATCCAGACAGACTGCAGGGGAAGAAGGGAAGGGAGTAGGACAGGGGGAGGCAGGGGCTGTAACTGGAGAGGCTGCAGCTGACTGGGAGGCAGGCCCTGGTTCTTGGGTGGCTTGTTCTAATCTTAGAAGGTATGCCTCGGCTCTCTGCTGTGGCTCCAAGGACAAATGTCCCAGACCCAGGACGCACACACATGGTTACTCCTGTTTGGGAACAGATGGCCCCTAGCTAAGGGTATTCATGTGGGGTCCAGGGGGCAGCAAACCCCAGGATTGCTGGCAGCCCTGCCATGGTGGCTCCCCAGGGTCCAGCCCACCCCTCAAGCTCAGAAGGGCTCTCAGTGAAGTCAAGTTTATTACTAAACAACCTAGAAAGAAGCACTGCCTGGGGAGCCTGCACTGCCTTGAAGAGCGCTGAGTTACAGGGTTACTTGGTGACCTCAGTGAGTGAATTCACCAACATTGCCAGGCCAGTGACGCAGGGGCGCGTTCCAGAAAAAAGCCAAGCTATTCAGAGTCTGCTGCCCACCCGCCACTGATAAGACTGAGTTTGATCTGCTCCTCTGCCTCTGCAGAGGTGGTGGGTTTCCTTCTCGTTGGTGAGAAGGAAAAGAGAAGGATGGGGTGATACTCCCCTGCCCAGGCCTCCTCCTCCCAGGACCTTCTCGATCTTCTTTACAGTCTTAGCTCCCCTGTCTGCAGGCTCCATGATCACCTTGACACAGGAACCAAGTTTCAAACCTGGGTTCACCTGACTCCAAAAATCCTATGTAGGTGCTTCCAGAGCTGGGAACCTGGGTGTCCTCTTGACCTCTCGCTGCACACACCCAGTGAGTCGCCAACTCCGGCTGATCATCTTTTTATTCAATCACTTCTGAGTCCTGTTAAGTGATCACCAGCCCAGGCACTCTAACCCAGTTCGGGCCACTGCCCTCTCCAGTCTTAACAGAGTCCTGAAATCAACAGAATATTGGCTCCTGCCCTGAATCTAAAGCCATCCTTAAATAGCAGCTAATTCCCGAGGGGTTTAGATGCACACGGGCGCCTCTGGGCACCTGCTGAATCCTGGTTTCTCATTGTCCCGGAAGCCTAGTAGAGGCAGACACCCCATGAATCTGCTCACCTATGAACCCCTAGAGCCTGAGTTAGGGTCTGGCATGAAGTAGGGACTCATTCAAATCTACTGAGTGGATGAATCAGTAAGCTCTGCACCCCAAAGCTAGTTGCTTGCCCCTCTAAATACAGGCCACAAAGGTTTTAAAAGGCACCCGGTGTAGTGTGGTAATATCATCTGATGAGTGAATCTGAACCTTTGACTCATACGGAGTGTTGCAAACCTGTGTTACCTCAATAAAAAAAGAATGCAATAGCAAAAAAAACCAAAAAAAAAAAACCAAAAAAACCCCAAAACTGAAAGCACCCCCAAATCAAAGGCTGCTGCATGCAGCTTGTACTGGTTTGCGAATTGCAGGAAGAGCTCATGATGATACCGTGCAGCTAACAATTGTAAATCAAAGGTGACAGGTTCCTGATCTTCAAATCCTTTGGCCACTCCATCACCAGAGATCTCTTTTCTCTTGCCACCTCACCCCAGAAGCAGTCCCTGTCCCATCATCTCCCCAAAAGCAGCTCCCACCTCCCCTTGCAGATCCAGACCTAACAAGAGACTCATCCCAGTAAAAGGAACTTTGGGGTCAAGATCCTCCCTGCCTCGGAGGTGGTGGGTTGTCAAGTTCATCTTTGTATTTTGTTTACCTTTCATGACAATGGCCATGGCCTCCAAACGGCTCTGTCCACCCCAGCTTGTCTGTTCCTCTCTGCAGCCAGAGGGGTCTTCCTGCGTTAAAATGGATGGATTTGCTCTTTGCTAAAAACCCTCCAATGACTTTGCATGGGCCTTAGAACAGGGTCCCCGCTCAGAGGGCCCTTGCCGCTCTGGCCTCTGTTTCCTCTCCAGCCTCCTCTCACCCTTCATATCTGCATGTCTCACACCAGACTCAGGAACTTCTCGTCCTGCCCTGAGGCACCTGTGGCCTTGCAGCTTTCCCACATGTGACTCTCTCAGGGGAAGAATCACCAACTCTTTTTACACTTTCAGCGTGGACAGGTTGGTGCCTCTTCCTGGAAGCCTTCCCAGATGCCTTTGGCCAGGTGGGGTGCTCTTGCTGTGCTTCCCATCACAGCATTCTCAAGTCCACATTGCCTCCTCCTCCTCCTCAGAGAGGCCCAACACCCTCTTTATCAGAGCATCCACCAGCTTCACCATGGCACCAGTATCTCTTCTGTGTCAAATAGTCATGTGTGTTTACTTGTTCACCGCTTTTCCCCCCAGGCACAGGAGCTCCAGAGAGCTCCAGCGAGAGAGCAGATGCTTTCTCTTCTTCACCTCTGCTTCCCCAGAACCCGGAGCACAAGCAAGTACTTGCTCAGCAAGTACTTGCTGGGTGACTGTGTTCATTTCCCATGCCAGTGCAACAAATGGCCACAAATTCTACAGTTTAAGTAATGCAAACTTATCTTTCAGTTCTGGAGGGCCCTAGTTCATGATGCACCTGCTGGACTCACATCTAATCGCTGACAGAGCTTGTGTGTCCCTGGGCGCCTCTGTCCTTGCTTTTTAGTTTCTCAGCCCTCAGCACCTTGGCGCATGGCCCCTGCTTCCATCTTCAAAAGCAGCAATTGCAGGCTGAGTCTTTCTCATGTGCCATCATCAGGCAGACTCATCCGCCACCTTCTTCTACTCTTAAGTACTCCCCAATTGCATTGGGACCACCCACTTAATCCTGATCATCTTTCCATGCTAAAGTCAGCCCATCAGCAACCATCCCTGCATCTGTGATGTGATGTCACCATGTAGCTTAACCGGTAGCCATACAAGTGACATATCTACAGGTTCCAGGGAGTAGATTGTGGTCATGGGGGAAGGGGGCATTATTCTGTCTATACCTTATACCACTGACTGACCTCTGGTACTTTAAACACTTGCTTCATTGTCTCTGGTCCCCCAGTAGCCCATCAGCTCTGCTCTCGGGTACAGAGAGTACCCATCCTGTCAATTTGTGTTCTCCTCCAGCATGCTGCCATTCAGCATGTCCTACAACCTCCTGGCTCTCCCTGGAGGATGGCAAGTCAGGTGTTATCCCCGCTGTACAAATGTGGCGACTGAGGCTTCAGGAATTCATGTAACCTTACTGAGGTCACACGGGAAAGAAGCAGCTCCAAGACTAAGCTTTGCACTTCCCTAGTGTCCTTACCAGTGGGCCTGGTGAGGAGGAACTCCCTGTGTTAGGTGGTAGGAGATCATGTGAAAGCATTGTCGTGATCATAATAAGAAAGGGTGGAAGAGGAAGAGAAGTGTGGAGGAAGAACCTTCAAAGAGCAGCAGCGGTTTACCTCTCATCCAAGGTTGCCTGAATAGATTGAAATGTGTGGTTGTATTGTCTGCTTCGGAGTCATCTAGGTAGAGATTACAATAAGGTTATTATAACCCACCCTGATGAAAATGTTCTGGGTATTTGACATCAAACGCATTCTGTCCTTCTCATAAACTTCTGAGGTGTCTGAAAATCAGCCCCTCCAGATAGCAGATTGGAAGAGCCCCTTCAGTATATCTGCAGCTACAAGGCATGCTGGGAGAGCTGAGCCTGAGAATGGAGGAGGCTGAGCTCAGGGAGTGAGGAACATGGAAACAGCTGGTTTCTCTCCACTGGTATCTCCCACCCCCAGACCAGCAGGCCCTCAGACTGAGTGTGAGGACAACATCTTAAAAAATAACAGCTTTTAAAGATTAACTTACATACCATATGAATCACCTATTTAAAGTGTAAAGTGTATGGTTTTTAGTGTATTCACAGATAGTGCAACCATCACTACAGTCATTTTTAGAACATTTTCATCACCTCAAAAGAAAGGGACCCCACTTCTTTTTAGCTAGCACCTCCCTGTCTTCCCATGTCTGTCCCCCAGTCTCAGGCAACCATGAATCTACTTCCTCTACAGAGAGAGGAATGTTTCTCGACATTTCACCTAAGTGGAATCATATAATATGTAGTTTTTTGTGACTGGCTTCCTTCACTCAGTGTGATTTTCAAGGTTCATCCAGGTCATCGTGTGTGTCTGTACAACATTCCTGTTTTTTATGGTTGAATATTATCCCACTGTATGAGTATACCACATTTTATTTATCCATTCATCCTTGGTACTGGATGAACTGTTTTTGATTGACACAGAGCTTTGGACAGGTGAGCTGTGTATGTATGCATGAACTGTAACATGACCCTAAAAGCCATAAAATTAGACTGAGCTTGGTGGATTTTTTTAATCACTGGTTTCTGGGCACATCAGTTTCTCAGGGATCATTCCAGAGCTCAGGGATGATCTGTTAAGTGTCTGCCTTGGTAATAAAATAGCCCACCAAAAGAGGTGAATCACAGTGATCCATTTCTGAACTAAAGGTGGCAGGAAGCAGTAGGGGGCACATCTTCACCAGTGGGAATGTAGGAAGATGGGGTTCCCTGGACCTTCTGTGCCCAGAGGAATGGAAGGGGGGGAATAGATGAGATGAAACTCCAGACATCCTTTGGCATATTCAGGGTTGCTGCTATGACCAACACTTAACAATAGCTAACAATCATCAAGTATTTTATGCATAAATTCATTACATTTTTCCAATGACTGTACATCACAGGTGCTAATATCATCACCTCCATTTTACAGGTAGAAATGGAGGCCCAAAAGCACTTGGTAGCTTGTGCTATTAAAAGCAGAGCTGGGACTTAAACGCAGGCAGTCTGACTGGAAGATTAAACTTTGTGCTCTGCTCTCCCACAGAGCACTTATGACAAGTCAGCCATGCCTGCTGTGAGGGAGGCAGGCTGATGCTGAACCTTGTGGGAACTCAGGATATTGGCCACTTTCTCCCACCTATGAGGGGGTGGGGCAACCTCCAGAAAACAGGGCACATGTTTGCATATTGGATTAGAGCAAAGGTAATGGTGTCAATAATTTCATTTACAAATAAGAAAACTGAGGCTCAGAAAGGTCCACACCCAATATATATACATAGACAGGACTGGAAACCCCGGTCTGAATCTGTTGTTCTTTCCACTCCTATCACGTTACCCCACCTTGGCCCTGCCAGACTCAAATTTTTACCTTTATGTGATACAATAGTAGGTTTTAGAGAGACATTTCACCTATGTTTTCCCAACTTACATTGATAAGGTCCCAGTCCATATTTGGGGTGAATACCTCCCTCCCATTTCTATGTAGCCCCTGTGTTACCTGGGAATGAGCCTGGGCACTAACCCTGCCTGTGCCACCACCATTCACCTGCTGGCCCCACCTCAATATTGCTGGGCACCCAAGGCTGTGGGCTACACTGATCTTAAAAACCACTGAAGCCAGCAGGGCTGTGCCCCACTGCCTGAGGGCTACATTTGGTGTGAGCAAGTACCTTGTCTGGGCTTTTCCCTGAAAGAGAATCTCAGAGGCCAAGGACCAGCTATTTTCAGATCCCCAAAGCCTGCAAGTAGGTAGGAATATTTGGGACTTTTTTGGTCTCATGTTAAATATTTGATAATGTGTTCACATGTACAGCTATATGTTACTTAGCAAAAGGGATACGTACCTTAGGAGTAACGGGAGCTGCCCCTGGCTTTGGGAAGGAAAAATCTGCTTGGGGCTAAGGGGGAGGCAGCCAGAGCTCAGTCTGAGGACCCCTTCTCCTTCTGCTTCTGTATTTCCTATGATTTTATCTAGTCTTCAGACTTCGTGTTTTTTTTTTAAAGATTTATTTATTTATGCATACAAGAACTAGGGTGTAGGCCAGAGGTGTGGGGTGTTGAGAGGATTCACCAGACACAAAGTGGGGAGCAGAACAGGCAGACTGACTGAAGTACACTGCTGAGGGGAACCATGGGCAAGACAGGAGAGGTCTGTCTGATCCCTGGTGGGGGATTGAACTTGTGTTGCAGTGGCTGTGGGTAGTTTCATAGTGCTGACACTTAACCCGTTGCTCCACTAGGGAGGCCCTCTCCCAGCTTTTGAACCAACCTGCCAGCTAATGTTTGACTAAATATCTATCTGCACCATGTGGGAAGCTCCCTCCCTGGCCAGGGATCGAATCGTGCTGCAGTGGCTACAGGTAACTTCATAGTGCTGAGACTTAACCCGTTGCTCCGCCAGGGAGGCCCCAGTCTTGTGGCTTTGAACATCATCTCTAGGTTACTGTCAGTGTTTTGGCTGCAGCCTGGCGACTCCCTGAACACCAGTGGATAATACGTCCTGGCCAAACTTCTCTGTCTCTCAGTCTCTGCTCCCATCTGTAATCCCTGCTCAGAACACCTTTCCTCCAGTCTCTTTTCCAGCTAATATCCAACTCAGATGACCTGTCTGCAGAGATGTCTTTCCTCACCAGCCCATAAATAAAGCACCTCATTATATCTTATTCATAACATTTCACAAGATATCTTGTCTATCGGTGTATTTGTTTATTGGTTGTTTCCCCTGATGAAGTCATAACTCCTCAAGAGCAAGAACTTGGGTCTTGTTCACTATTACACCCGGGGCCAAGGATAATAAATGCTATTGATGAGACTGGATAATGCTTCCTGTAAAGGTCTAAAGTTAGCACATTGGAGTGGAAAGAGCTAAAGTTTTGGAATCCAGACAACTCTGGTGCTGGCACTTGAATAGCAAGTTACTTCACAATTCTGGACCATTTCCTGTTCTAGATGAGGGGTTTTGAGAATGCTAGAAATGCTATTATTGCTGTAAGGACTTAACAGCTGCTCCCAGTAGGTAGGTGAATCAAAAGGGCCTACCAGGTTCCCAGACTGTTGCTAGTTCCCTGATGCCAGGATGGCAATGGCTGAATGTGGGAGGAAATCCCCGAAGAATCAGGGATAAGGTTAGAATGTGAAGGAAGGTGTTGGAATCACTGTGACATTCCAGAGAGTCTTTGATTCTGTTGATCCGATGGTTTACGTATGGTCACAGAGGAAAGGCTGAGTGTGATGCATGGCTATCTAAAGAGAAAGAAGCAAACATACCTTATACTTGCAAGGCTCTTCGTTGTCTGGCATATTCCTGTGAGCAAGAGAACCTTATCAGCCAAGAGCAGGGTTCCTCAGCCCCAAGCAGAGCCCATTCATCGCCTTTCCTCTCAAGTTATAGATGAAGAGGCCGCCCCTGGTATCTTGCTTCCTTAAACCACAGCTCAGAAACTACTAGACTCCTAGACCTCAGACCAAGGAGGAGGATGGAAAAGCAGGGGTAGAGCCAGGGAGGGAGGTAGAGCCCAACCCCGACCTGCACACAAAGGTTCACTATGTGAATGGTCAGCAGCATCCAAATTGTATTTATTCAACCTGGCAATGTTACATGGGAAGTTTCTCTCTGTCCAGACACAGGAACTCCTCAGTTCTTGGGAGGAATTCCCCTAGAAATGGAAAGTAAACACCAGAACTGATTTTCTTCACTCCTCTGCAAAGCCACAGGAGTGTTTCCAAGCAGACTGGCAGCACCAGGCTTGCATGGTGGCAGGGAGGGTGTGGTAAGCAAAGTCTGGGCCCAGGAAGATGGAGCCAAGGCCTACAGTCTATCTTAAAGAAAAGTGTCAAATAAAACAGGGCACAAAGGGAGATGAGTCCAGAAGACACACTTAGGGCATGGAGGCTGACCCCAAAAGAAGGACAAGTGGAGGTCAAAGCAGGTCAAGACGCAGAGTGTGGATGGGGCAGGGCAGGGCCCCAGGGGTGAGCTGACAGTGTCACTGACTATGGGAGGAGGGCCTGACCCCAAAAGCTGGACTGGACGGAGAGGGGAAGACAGGACCTATCAATGAGGGACTTCCTGTGTTCCAAGCTCTGTATGAAAGTGACAGCTTATGGCCATCTTTGGAACAGAAAAAGGATGCTGAGTCCCATGGCGGCTGAGGGGCCCAGGATATTCTAGAACTGGGAGACACATAAGTCCTTCTCAGAACTAAGAACATAGTCAAGATCAATGTGGCCTTACCAACCCGGCCTCAGCCCTGAGAGAGCTGTGGAAAGACTTGCTCCTGGCCCAGGCTGAGGTGGTATGCTTTGAAACCACCAAGGAAGTTAGTAGTTGGACCTGCCAGAACTGCAAGGCAGGAATCCAGGCCAAGCCTCAAACAGGCTGAGCCAGAGGCTCCTGTCCATCCCCAAGGCCTAGCTTCTTCCATAGACCCTGTGCAGCCCAATGACTCAGTAATTTCACTATTAATACACTTTACAAAATTGTCCCAAATTATGCTACTTAACTGATGTCCACTGCAGGCTTTCCAGGGTTGGAAACAAGTGCTTTCTTGGATTTTTGCATTTGTCTTCTCCTGTGTGACTCTACCTGAGTGACTTGCCCTCTCTGGACTTCAGTGTGCACAGCTGGGAGCAGGGGTAGTTAGTCAGTCTTCTACCACTCAGAGCGAGAAGTGTCTGGAGAGGGACCAGTGGTGAGTGGACTCACTAGGCTTCAGACCTCAAGGAAACCAGTCACCTGGCTCCAGGAAAACAAACTCCCACCAATTATAATCTTTCCTCAAACCCAACTTTGAAGCCCAAAATGTTTCCAGAAACCTCCTAGTCCTCTTGCTCCGAGCCCCTTGCCAAGCTCAATTTGAGACAGGGATGTTAGGGAGGAGGTTCTGATTCCTGCGCACTTCTATTTTTATCTGGAATGCATCTTCCTGCACCTCCAGTGGTTGGTGCCTTTGGAGCCGAGGTAAAGTGCCCCGTCAGCGGGACCTAAGCAATAAATAGCCACAGACAGAGAGACCGATCTGGTATGTGGCAGGAAGTTAGACAGATGGACAAACCCATTATCCCAGCGCCCTTGCCAAGAGTGACTCAATTGACACACTGTTCCTCAAGCCTCTGCATTGTCCCGGGGGCGCAGGATGGCCGTGTCTGACCTCTCCTAATGGGCGCTAATCAGGGACTCCCTTCTTATCCTCAGTGTTGGGGACATTGGCATCTTGCATAGAGGTGAATCCTTTTACATCTTCATGGGAAATCAGCACTTGGTTTTTAGACTGAAATGGGGATGAACTTGAATTTTAGCAGGAGACAGTGAAGAGAGGCCCGTATTTTTCTCCACAACAGCCTGTTCAGAGATTAGAATCTAAACTAAGCCTTTGGCAAAAGTTTTGCCTCCATTCACTTCACTTCGCCCCGGTGGTAGTGGGTGGGGGTCTGCTCCCCCCAGAGCTCCTCCAAGGAAGCTGCTCAAAGCATCCCAACGACACTTCAGTTAGAGGAAGCATCAAAAGAGGAAAGTGTGGAGCACTAAAAGGAGGGCTTGCGGAGTGTGTGTGTGTGTGTGTGTGTGTGTGTGTTGTACAGGGATGCAGACTGGCTGCTAGAAGGGACAAGTCTTGTCCTTGGAGGCTCTGAGCTGCGGGAAAAGGCAGAGATGGACTTTCTCAGACAAGTCATTGCCCAAGTCTCTCAGTTCCAGGCTCACTATGAGGACAGGAAGTGGTGGAGTTTGCAGTCTGTGTAGGAAGTGCTGTCATCATTGTCACAAAAACAAAAGCCTGATGTGCTAGGACTGGACATTTGCTTTTATCAGACATGTTGTAACAAGGCCATGGTGAGGTGGTCATTCCAGCCCTCAGTGACTCACCCTGCATGTCAAGGTGTCAAACAGAAAATGGGGGGGACGTGGCACACAGGGGTGATGGTGTCTGGAGGCATCTTGATATTTTCAGCAATCTGGGGGTGAGGACGAGGGATGGCCCTTGTAAATTGATGACCATCCCTAGGCGTACAGCAGGGGCATGGTCATGCCTGTAACCAGCTTGGGGAAACCTATCAGGGGGACTCTGAAAAAGACCCCAGTGCAGGTAGTAATAGGAGCACCTATAGCCTGCTCCTGACACATTAGTAGAGAGTCAGTCACTTAATCCATAGAAGAAACTTTGAATGCTATGCTACTGTTATCCCTGTCAAGGTCAAGTCAGAGATCCAATCCTTTGCCCAAGGTTGCTGATCTCGTGACATGCGGATCTACTCAGTGGTAGAATCCAGTCTGGTTCTCAGCCACAATGTTGCTGCCTCTCGTGTTATTTACTTGTTATTTTAACAAATACTTGCTGAATGATATTTTGCTCAAATCACCCAGTTAAGTAGAGAAAACAAGACACATGAATATGTGTTAAAAACTGAGTAGGGGCCTCCCTGGTGGCGCAGTGGGTTAAGTCTCAGCACTATGAAGCTATCCATAGCCACTGCCACACGAGTTCAATCCACATGAGTTCAATCCCCGGCCAGGGAGCTTCCTACATGGCCCAGCAGACCTTCCTGCCTCTCCCACTGCTTCCCTCAGCAGTGTACTTCAGTAGATCTGCCTGTTCTGCTGCCCACTCTGTCTCTGGTGAATCTCTCACCACTCCACACCTCTGGCCTACACCCCAGTTCTTGTATGCATTAAATAAATAAATCTTTAAAAAAATAATAAAATAAAATAAAACTGAATAAAGGGCATTTGCTCATCCCATCATGTGCACTGAAAGGCCTCTCTATTTTGCTCCCTTACTTCCAAGTTTCAACTCTTGGTCTGTCCAAGCAAGAAGACACCTACATTGTCATTGATACACCCAATTTCAGGCCAGGTCTTTGCATGTTGAGGAACTCAGGTTTGCACTGCTCCCAAATCCTTGGGCAGCACCCCCACCCACCCCCGCCAGGATCAAGTATGATTCCTCTCCAGAGCCCCAGAGTCACACCCAGGGCTGGGCACACTGTGAACACGAAATGTGGTTAACTAGATGGTATTTTAAATCTTTGAATGCAAAATACTGTGAAAGAGCTCATTGTCACATTTATAGTTTGTGGCCACAAAACCAGTGGCTTGGGTGGCATGGCGGGGGGGGGGGGGGCCAACACTCAGCAGAACCTAGTCCACATTTGCTGGTTAACATTTGTTTCCCCTTGGTTTGCCAGGAAAGAATGGCGGAGACAAATGCCAATGTGGATGACTCGGCAACCCCCTCGGTGGCCCAGCTGACTGGGCGGTTTATGGAGCAGGCAGCGACTGCGAAGGAGGTAAATCAGGGGCCTTTGGAGCCCCTCTTCTGGGAGGGGGCTGGAGGAAGGGTAAGTCTAGGTCAAACCCAGAGGAGAGGGAGGGAGGAGGCTTGGTAACTACCAAATTAGGAAGAGAAGCCAGAGAGGGGTCTCTCTGAATGTAAGGAATGTAGCCACGCTGCTGGGCCTGGGCGGGATCTCTCCCCACCAGGGTGGGGCCCGCAGAGAGAAAACAAGCTGTATGGCCCACCTATCAGAGTCTGGGTTCATTTGCATCCCCTTAGATTTTGCACAGATAGGAATTTCAGAATACTGAAGCCCTTACACCTGGCTCCTGCCCCAGAGGCTAAGAATCCTAAGCAAGGCAAGGTGGGGGCAGATTCTGAATTGAGTTATGAGAAGAGGATTTCAAGGGAAACACATTCAGATGGGAAGGCAGGGATCAGGAAGGAAAGGGAGCTAGAGACCAATGGACTCTAGAAGAATCTTGTTAAAGAGAACAGTGTAAAAGGGAGATTGATTTGGGGAGTTCGTGAGAAGTGAAACAAGATCAGGGCATCCCAAGGGGGGATGGGCGGTGAGGGTTATCGTGGCTGCTAGAGGCACCAAGTATGGAGTTATCATGCTTTAGGTGAGTGATTTATCATCTTTGCTTTCCAATATGAAAAGTCAGTCCATGATTTGCAGACATTATAGGAATGTCAGAAAGGGTAAAGGAGATAGTTCTGACCCAAAGTGCTGGCAGTTCTTGGAAGCTGGATGTGGGTGTCATTTTGAGATGTTTTAGATCAGTGAATCTCAAGCAAAAGAGAATTTTCCAGCAGGAAATCACTAGGAGAGCAGAGGCTGAACATCACTATGGGCAGTCAATTAAGTAGAATTAATTTATATCAATGTATACAGTACCAGCAGTCTCCAACATGCAGTCCCTTCCCTCCATTCTTTTCGCCTGCAGACATCATCTGTAAACATTCCTAAGCCACTTTCCGCTTCCTTCCTTTTCCTCCCTATTGCCTGATCAGCTCTCTTTTTCTCTCTGTGTGTCTGTCTGTCACCCCCCCCTCCAGACACCAGCCAGTAAGCCAACAAGAAGGAAACCGCCCTGCTCTCTTCCCCTGTTCCCTCCCAAGGTAGAGCTGGGCCAGAATGGCGAGGAGGTAAGTGCTGCTGTGGACTCAGAGAATGGTGGTCGTGAGCAATTTCTGTTCTTAGAAAGGAGGGCACGGAAGTCACATGTTTAAACCTTGAAATCTGTGCAGGAAATTTGCCCATTTCAGATTCAGGGATGACTCTTCTTCGTCCTTCCTGAATCCTTCACTTTTAAAATTAGGCTCCTCCCTACTCTCAGCTGAACCTCCTTTCTGATGTATCCGGGAAGAGAACACTATTTTTCAAGCCTAGAAATTTTAGCAAAGAAAATGAGCCTTTCCGAAGGTACCAAATTTGGGACTCATGAAATCTTTGTTTGACTCCCAGGTCTGATTATCTGTTCTTCCATGTGGAAAGAGGGGCTGCGCTCACATAAGGCAGAATTGTAATGTGAGAGAATTGTGGGTCTCCGCAGTATCTTGTCAAGCCTTGCCATTGTTCTGAATCATTGGAAGAAAACCAGCGTGTGCAAGAGGACTCGTTGCCCTCAGATATAAATAGCCAATGTTACCAACTTAATGAAGGCTCTGGTATCATACATCATAGCCAGTAATAGATTCTCAGCCTGCATGCTCACCTACCCCGACTTAGCTAATTGTAGCGAGAGGGCCATTTTTTCACGCCCCATCGAAGCAGCCCAAGAACCTTCACTGTGGTCGTAGTTTCTGCGAGAGATGAATTTGCATGTTTTGCTGTCCTTCTTGGGTGGCCAGCCCCGAAATAGAACAAGCAAGCCAAAGACAGTCCAGTTCCCAAATCCCACTTCGACTACCTATTCCCACATCCTCTTCCGTTTGGGGGACCAGCATCTTGATGATAGATACTGGATACCCACAGGAACTTGGCTTATCTTCTTCAGACATGCACTTTCTAACCTAAAAAGTGAAATCTTTAGACAGATCAGTGGTTTTCATACTCTTGTTAGCCCAAGGCTTACAAGCACAAGCCCGGCAATTAAAGCAGAAGCTCATAGCTGTTTCTGGTCAAGGAGAGAGGAGGCAGGTCTAGAGCAGCACCTGCTCTGAGAATGTCCCCCTACACACACACACACACACACACACACACACACACACAGAGAGAGAGAGAGAGAGAGAGAGAACAGTTTTATTCTGGGATAAGAGCTGTAAGAGGTACAGTTTAAAAAACACTAAGGTGTTTGTTTGTTTGTTTTCCAAGAGGCATGTGTGTGTTTCTGTCAAGTGCTAACATGATGATTCTGTGGTTTTGTGGAGTTATCAGTCAATGCTCTGACCAACAACTTCTCTTTATTGAGGGTCAACTTCTTGTGAACTTCACCCTCCGGCCTGGAGTCTCTACTGTGAGGCTGCCCCTGATGACCAGACTTGTGCCCCTGAGTCTGCTTCCTTATTTGTAAAATGAGGACATGAGATCAATCAAGGGGGCTCGATGGGGACGCTTATGGAATGAAAGCAGGGTGAGACTGGTTAGTTCAATGTCTCTGCTGGAAATAAACCCACAGGTTTTAAGCCTTAGGGTACCACAGTTAATCAGCATATAACAGCTGGATGAACAAGAGAGTGGATTTTAGGAGAAAGAACTATTGGAGTGACAGGTTCTTGAATACTAAAACATTAGTCCTCTGAGCCGATGACTTTTTGTTGCCTTGAACTTCATGTAGAAATAAAAGGAGAAGCCAGCTTTGTCTAGCCCAGTTGGACAGAAACTGCTGCCTGTACTTCTGTGTTCCCAGAGTACGCCTCCCGGACCCCCAAGGACAGAGATTTGGGGCTCAAGGAGGCTTCACCCTATGCCTGCTCAGGCTTGAGGTGGTGGGTGAGCGGAAGGGCCAGAGTTACCCCTTTCTGGAGGACCCAGCCAAAGGGGACTTACATAAACTACAGACCCTGTGGACTGAGACATACTCCCAAATGATCCATAATTTCTAGACATTGTATACAAGACTATCCTGTATACAACATATACACTTACCCAAGGTGTAAAGCTGTTTTTTCTCCATGGAGTTAGCCCCCTGTCTAGAGATTCTTGTTAAATGGTAAGGAAAATGCTGCCACCTGCTGCCATCCCCAGCAACAGCAGTGGCGGTTATCGTGGATTCTTCCTTTAAGATTGAATTCTAGCCCCCTCTTCTCTGGAATGTTCGTGGGTGGTTCAGGACTCTCTAGTGGTGAAAGAGCTGTGTTTGGTAAATTTCCACTGCCTTCAGAAGATAGTGGTCAACTGGGAAAGAAAGGAGTTTAGGCGATTACATAAAGCAAGCTTTGTCAGCAAATTCGTAGGTGCAGCCTCTAAAAACAGTGTAACACGGGCCTATTTCACATTTCTCTGTAAGACCAGTTCAGGACCGTGTAGTTACTCTGGAAGCTCCTTGTACCCCCTAAAGACACAAAATTCCTTGGAAAACTGCACTAGGAATATATCTGACAGTGTTAAAACCATGAAGCCAGGAGCCCTTAGGAGCTGGAGGAGTTCTGAGGCATTTATTCCAGTTCCCTGTCTGCCTGGGCTATCGGAGGCTGAAGCTTGCACATCCATCTGGCGTCTGCCAAAGGTGAAATGAATAGCAGCAGGGCTCTCCTGAGCCCCTGTCAGGGACTGTCCTCTCCAGCTTCTTTTCTTTGATGTTGGGTCTTTAAATGGCCACAAGGAGCTCAGCTGAGTCAGTCTCCCTCCTTTCATCACCCAAATACAATCACCTCACTCAAAAGCCACCTCAGAATCTTTCTAAAAGATTGGTGTTATTCTTCTTACCATCAGGTCAGTTAGAAGGGGAAGGGACAGGAAATATACATTGGATCTCCAAACTCTAGGAAAATCCCTTTTCTGCCTTGGCCTTTGTCCAATCACATGGAAATCATCTTCTCCCTTTTCTTCATCATCATATCATCAGCAATAGCAGCATCCTTATCCTCACCTGTCAGCATTTTTTTTTTTTTTTACTGCCAGCATTCTTACAAGGTAAGGATCAAGATTCAAGTTGTAGGAATTTTATACAAAAACAAAGTAGGAGCCCATCTTTTGAGAGAATATAAAATCCAAAGGCAGACAAGGCTTCTGACATAAATCAGTAACAAAAATCTAGCTGTTGACCACTGGGAGAGGACAGGCTAAATCATATTCATCTTTATGTGGCCAGCACAATGCTGGGATGTAGTAGATACTCAATAAACGTCTGCTCAGTCAAAACAAATACTCAGCGTTTTGGGAAGTGATCACTTAGGAACAACATGAGTGGTGGGATTTTCCAATATAGCATTTGTTCCAGAGAGGAATTTTAATAATGGCTCTATGGGGTTTCATTCCTGGTCTGTGATGTCTTGATTTGTTTGTGACAAGTGAAATGGTTGGTCATTTTGCCTTCTCTCTTTGAAACCCCCTGCTTGTTGGCTCATGTAGTTGAAAGTCATAAGGTAAAGCATTTGCCTGCCTCAGACATAGTCCTTTCCCTCAAAATGACCATAAAGTCATTCTTTCTGGAATGGCGGACCTGCGGTGTTCCAGACGTCTTTCTTGACGTCTTTAATTCATAGCTTCAAGTGACTTCACTAGTAGTGAGATGAAGGACGGTGAGGAGCAGAGCTGGCCTCATGCCCGCCCAGATGAGGTAAGTAGGTTACTGAGGAAAAGCGGTGAAACCAACTTTTCCGTCTTCTTCTACCTTGGCTTCTGGGCTCCAGCCAGAACCCCACCTCCTCACTCATTTGGTTGTTTTGGTCCATTTGCTCTGTAGAAATCACCACCCAATGCGAGTCACCCTCCTAAAATCAAGGTGAAGAGTTCGCCTCTGATTGAAAAGCTTCAGGTAAGTGCAGAATGGTTACCACTGCCCACTCTTCTCTAACCCCCATCTGATCCAACATTTATATGTCTTTGGGGCTCCCAGGTTGGCCTCATCTGTCACCTGGAGAGATGGCCTCTGATAACCAGCTAGAAGCCAAATTAACCTGAAGGTAATCCTGGGTGGAGAACCCTGAAAGATCTCTACCTGGGGTCGAAGGCTAAATAAGGACCTTTTCCAACACAAGCTTGTGTAGTTAACTCCTAATGGTGGTTGATGGGTAATGGGGTGCCTCATGAGTCTCATGGGAAAAAGACATTATAGTGCAAGAAATGTTCCAGGGACAGCCAGGACTGCTCCCCTAAGGCCTGAATGCAGTCACAAACCATTTCAGGGTTGAAATTTGGGGCTACCATTCAGCTGCCAGACATGGCGCTGGTGTAGCCTGCTTGGTCTTCTGCAGAGCATTCTGCGCTGCCCCAGCCCCAGTCTCCTCACACACCCGGAGCCCTCACCCCAGAGCACAAAGCTAGGCTGGCTTTCCTCGGGTCTGTGAATGAAGCATAAGACTCTGCATTTGTGTCCATAGTCTTGTTGGGGAGACCTTTTCACACATTATAATAAAATAAACACAGGAAAGTAACTACCAGAAATCTAAACTATATAGAACTGCCCAGCTCCTACTGCTCTAGACCAGGCGCCTCAACCTTGGCATTATTGGGGCTGGATGATTTTGTTGCAGAGGCTGTCATGTGCACTGGCAAGATGTTTAAAAGCATCCTGGTCCCTGCCCACTAGATGCCCACTTGTAGCATTTGGCAACAAGTTGAGACAACAGAAAATGTCTCCAGACATTTTTTTTAAAATATTTTATTTATACATACAAGCTGGGGCACAGGCCAGAGGCGCGGGGCGGCAAGAGGGCCCACCAGAGACAGAGTGGGGAGCAGAACAGGCAGACCAGAAATACACTGCTGAGGGGAGCAGCGGGCGAGGCAGGAGAGGTCCGCCACGCCATGTGGGACTCTCCCAGGCCAGGGGCCAAACTCGCGTCGCAGCTGCCGACAGCTCCACAGCGCAGCACTCAACCACTGCACCACCGGGGAGGCCCATGTCTCCAGACATTTGCAGGTGTCTGCAGATGGCACAAAATTATCCCACCCACCCAGGTCACGTGAGAACCGCTGCTCTAGAATTTTAGAGCAGGAACAGGGCAGAGTTGGCAGGGGTCATTAATGAATGCTTTGTGAACCACCTATGCCATTGGGCCCTCAAAGGCTGGGCGCCTGGAAAGGAGGGAGGGAGGCACTGCCAGAGTGGGAACAGTATGAGCTAACGCACAGAGGAAGGGCAGTCCGGATGCCTCTGTGGTGCTTGTGAAAGGTGCTCCAGCCTTCACTGCAGTCCCTGCAGCAACCAGCAGCTCAGCAAGTCCTGTGCGGTGTTTCCTCTCACCCGGGCCCAGAACTGGCTTGTGGACTCTGATCTGACACCTTTAGGTTTAGGATGTCTGAAGCCTGTCAACCACAGCCTTCATTGGCTCCCAGCTATGGAGCATGTAGAGATTTGGCCCCCAGCCTGAGGTGGGTTAAGGAAGCAAGTCTGTTTCAGAACCATGAGTCTACGCTGGGGAAGGCGAGGAAGATGTTTAATGCTGATGGAGAAGCCCTGGCTCCAGCCCCCTGCGGCCGCCCCTTTCTCTAGCAGCCTCTAGGGCTCCTGTGCACATAACAGGGATCTCAGAAGGGATCTCAGAGTGCCACACCCTTCCTGCCGTCAGCCAGAGGGTATAGCCCAGAATCCCGTCCTCTGCCTCCCTGCAGCCCTAGCCAAGTAGGAAATTAGTTCCCACATGTTCTGACCCCTGTGGCCTTAGTCTCATTCTCTTTTCCTCTTTGAGAAACCCAGCAACCGGAGAATTAGTTTTGAGCTCTACTGCTTAGTCTCATTAAGCATGTTGGCAATAGTGTGATAATTTGGCCAAATCCCTGGGAGTCTTACTTTGTTGAGAATAAATATGTGGGGGAAAGAACTTAGAAATGCATCATCCGGTAGGTTTTTCTTCTAAATATTCTACAGGACGAGTTAGGAACCATATTTTTTTCTTCACTCTAGTAGTCTATAATTTAAATCTCCAGTTTTCTGCTGACTATTCGAGGTCCATTTTATTCCATACTGTCTCAGCGGGGATTTCCCAACTTGAAATTGAGAGGGTTGCGCAGCCGTAGTGGAGCCGCGAGGTGGCGCTAAAGAGCACCCGGGTGTGGCGGGCAAGCCTTTCATTACCACCTTGCCCGCAGCACCACCTCCCGGGGCCAATAAGGTGCATCTGGGCATACCGCCTCCTACCCCACCTAAGCCGTGACTCCCTCAGGTTCTCTTTGCTTGCCTGCTGTTGCTTGCTTTCAGGGTTCATTTTCATCTGCTTTCAGCCGCACTGCAAGGCCCCACGTGGAGTGACACACGTGGGTCACACACTCAGGGATCTGCTAGCTCTGCACTGGAAGGGCTATGTGTCCCATTCTGGCATCTACTAAGGAGACTTTGGGGACAAACAGGCAGGTTCTGAAACCACGTTCCTGATTGGTGCAAGAGAACAAAACTGAGCAGGTAGGGCTGTGGGAGGGAAAGCCATGTGTCCAGCAAACAGCAGGCATCCAGGACAAAGGGGTAAACAGAGCTGACTCACAGGATTGCCCTAATCCTAGTGGCTGCAGGTGCTCCCAGTAGCTGTTACTGGAAGCTATTGTCTATATAACTTGGGGCCGTTCCAGGGCATTTTGTTGTACTAAATCAATAGCTTCTGGGCATCCCAGAACACAGCCTGTGTTAACCAGGATCAGGAGAGGCATTGCTTCCAGGAGCAGGACGTGATGTGACAAGTTTAGCTGATTGGGAAGTAACACAAAAAGCCTCATGTTACCTGGTCTCAGCCAGTTCTGAGGCCCAGCACCAACAAGCTAAACAGAAGCTCAGAAGCGCGTCTCCTCTCACCACACCAATTTGAAATGTCTCATCTTCTCTCAACAGGCAAACTTAGTTTTCAACCCAGGTGCCCTGCTACCCGGGGCCTCCCCCAAGAGCCCTGGACTCAAGGCCATGGTGTCCCCATTTCACAGCCCACCTTCCACACCCAGCAGCCCTGGAGTGCAGTCTCGGGCCAGCGAGCCAGAGGAGGTGCCTGTCAGCTTCGACCAGCCCCCTGAGGGCAGCCACCTGCCCTGTTACAATAAGGTAGCGTCTGGCCCAAAGCATTGCACTGTCTGTGGAGATGTGGGCCCTGGGTGGTCCTGAATGATCTTGAGCCCGGTGTCCTGGAGTAAGGAGGACACATATGAGCTGTGATCAGAGTCAGATTTTAACAGAAGGAACTTTCTCCTCTTCTGAGCAAGTGATCCCTGAATTAAGACCATCCCTCTACAGAGCCTGCCTCCCTCATCGCCTCACCCTGTAGGGTCGCACTCACCCAAAGGGAGGCTTAAGGGCAGAGAGAGCTCTGTTCTTTGTGGAGAGAGGGGGGAATCCAGGACCCATCCCAGCGCCACAGAAAGTTGGCTCAAAAGCTGACAGCAGAAACTGAAGGCCTGATTGGCAATCCGCCCAGAGGGTGGGCAGCGCACCAGGGTCCCAGAGCATCCTGGCCTGGCCTGACGGGACTCGCAGTGTGCCAGTATGGGCTCAAGTCATTCTTACTGTAGCTTGCCCCACTTAAAGAACATACAAACTGTTCCCTTTGCAAAAAAAGACAAATGTTGGGTTCTATGGATGCTGTCCTGATGCTGTGCCTGCTTTTCTCTGACCCCTGTTTCTACTAGGAAGAGGTAAGAATTAGGGGTAGAGTCCAGTCCAAGTCAAGCTGGTACCCAGCAAACCTGGGCCAGTCATGCATGGTCCAAGAATTTTGATGTCTGATGCCAGGAGTGGTGAGTGGATTTGACTCTAGGATTATGGATAGAGTGAGTAGAACTTTCTGGGCCAGCACAAGAAATCCATCTAGGGGAGAAAAGGTCATAGATGTAGAAACAAGTAGGCCAGGGAAAACAACCATGGAGGAGGTGGAGGGGCAGGAGTGAGCCAGCTGACTGGGGGCAAGTGGAGATCACTCAGCCCGGGGCGACAGTCAGGGAGGAAGCTAGGGGGGAGCTTTGTCTTCTCACAGGGTGAAGATGGGGTGTAGGGGCAGGGAGGGAAGCACTACCACCTGCTCAGGATACCAGGGGCACCAAGGGAGCAGGCCAAATTATTTCTGATTTCTGCTGACCACAAGGGCTGGAGCCTTGATAATCTGCGGGGCTGGCCTCACTGTGGCTCAGGAAAGGACCCGGGCAACCCTTGCAGGCCAATTATTTATTCCAAACCTCTGAAACAGGACTGGGTCTGACAAATACCAAAATGTAAGTCAGCTGGAGAAAAAGATTTAAGAAAATAAGATTTAATTTACATGAACAATTTTAAATTGAGTTCATACAGCAGTTCCTAGAAATACAGCCCTTGAACATCTCACAAAGTCTGACAGGCTGCATCGAGGCCTGGCCCTGAGATACACGCTCGGGAAGAGGAAGGTTTCCAGGAAACTGCTGGGTGCTCCTAAGACCCAGCTTCTGATGCACGCGGACTGGCTCCTGGAAACCCAAGACTCTGACTGCTCAGCTTCCCCAGATTGGCCGGCTTCGTGGGGCTGGGGAGGGCCCCGCTGGGGAAGGGGAGGAGATGGTCACCAAGTGTCTAACTCTGCACCCACGAGGGCCCTGTACTAGGGTCAGGTCACCTGCAGGCCCCTCCCCCTCTTCTCTGTTGGCTCACCTTTGTCAAAGTGATTTTTAAGATTAAACTATGACTCTGCAAAATAGAGATAGGTTTAGTCAACTTGCCAGTTTGTGAAGAAACCTGTAAGAAGGTAAAGTTCATTCAAAGAGCATTCAAAGAACTGGTTATTTATAGGCAATTTTAAAAAATGTTAGAATAAAATTTCTAAGTTAGGCACTGAACTGATTAAGGTTCTACAGAGTAATAAAATCATAGGTTCTTTCTCGCCCCATCACTGCATGGAAAAAGCATTTGCATCTTTCCAAGTCAGAAATCTGTGGGTTACCACGTAACTCACAATCTCACTGGGAGCCAACCTATAATAGCTGGAAACAACAGTAGATTCTCGAAAATCCAATGATCCCGGGTGGGCTTAAGAAGCAGTCATTCGGCACATAGTCCTCTGCGGCAGCCTCCTCCTGACGCCCCCCCACCCCCAAATTTTGGATAATTCTCCTTAACTCCTTCCAGGTGCGGACCAGAGGCTCAATTAAAAGGCGCCCTCCCTCCAGGCGATTCCGAAGGTCGCAGTCGGACTGCGGGGACCTGGGAGATTTCCGGGCACCCGAGCCATCCCAGGAGAATGGTGCCAAGGAAGAGAATGGGGATGAGGTGTTTCTGTCCAAGGGCAAGTCCCCGGGGTCCCCTCCACCTGGTGAGGGGGCTGCAGAGCAGGAAACGAGGAAACTGGGGAGGACGCCCAGCAGGACGGAGAAGCCAGATGAGAAGGTCACGGCCATGGACGAAGTTCAGCATCCTGAGAAGGTCATGGGGGATTCCAGAGAGGAGGCCAGTCCGAGTCCAGGGGAAGAAGCCTCAGAAGCCCCCCAGACTTCCAGTCCAGAGGCCGAGAATGAGTGTGGATGCCCCACAGAGGGAAACCTGGCTGGAGAGCAGATGGAAAAGCCTGCAGTGGGGAAGGAGGAGTGTGTGGAAAATGAAGAAGAGAAGGCACCAGCACAAAAGAACCAAGAGGAGGGAGCTGCCAGGGAGGAGGCCCCCCAGAGCCTCCCTGGAGGAGTGGAGGACAACCAGAAGCCTGAGCAGGGGCTGGGCAAGGAACAGCAAGAAGAGGCGGCAGCTCTGGCGCCCAGCTGCAGCCCTGGGGCCGGCCACGCCCAGCCAGTGCCCAGCAGTGAGGTCCCCGAGACGCAGGTAGGTGTCCTAGCTTATTCCAGAAGGGCAAGGCCAGGCCATGGGTGCCTCTGTCACATCTCCAGTGCCTCACTGTCCTCTCACAGTCCAGCTCACTGTGCAGTGACAGCGGTGCCAGTCTCCTGCCTCGGCACTAGAGAGACAGGCTGTCCCTGAGGTTGAGGGGACAAAAGGACAAGGAGGGGAAGTGTGTCTGCTGCTTGCTCTGCTTCAGCTGACTCAGAGTTCTGGCTTCTAGGTCTGTGCGGGGTGACTGAGGTCACAAACTAAAGGCCTGCTGAGAGCAGGGTCCTGGGCTCTGCTCATATGTAGGGTTCCAGAGGAAAAAGGGGGAGCATGAACCATTGCATTAAAACAGTCCAGCATGAGACCAGTAGGTGCGTGGTGTGCGTTATAGAGGGAGAGTGTGGTTTGGGTAGTGGGTGCTCTTCAGGAAGGTCAAAGCACAGCATGAGACAAACAGTCCTAGATAGAGACTACAGGATGGGGGTGGGAGAATGTTCAGGGTGACGGTGGTGTGGGAGTGGGGTCTGTAAAAAACGCTTATGTGACACCCATCCCCACACAGGTGTGGCACTCTGAGTGTATGTGGGCGGGAGATAATTTAGTCCCAGCCCTCCTGTCTGGGCCCATATTTGTTGACCATTGAGTAGTCACCCCTTCACCCCTCCAGGAAGCCCACCTGGATGTCACCTACCCGTGCTTCAGGAACAAAGCCACCCAATGGAGACTAAGGAGTTCCACAAACAAAGCTCAGTGTCCCACTCCTACTACCATCCCTAACAACTTCATCAGCTCAGCTGCACTCCAGAGTTTCCCCGTCCCTTTTTATTTGCTCAAGCCACCTTCGACTTCCTGCTACATTTGCCTCTTATCTGAATTCTGCTTCCACATTTTCTGCCTATATAGTCCATCCTCTGTACAGCCACCAGAGTTCTGTATGTGTGTGTTTGCATGTGTGTCTGTGTGTGTGTGTATGTATGTGTGTAGATCATTTACTCTTGCTAAAATTACATACTTCCAATGTTCCTTTCACAAAATTAACAATGTACCACCCTTCCCCTCATTCCTGGCTTTAGGGAGGGAGAAACTGAAATTGCAAAAGGGGACAAGAGTGGTCCAAGATCACAGAGCTCAATCAGTGATGACCAATGGCCATCAGAATTAACTGCTTCACAAGGCACCCCGGCACATCGCATAGTCTGTGTGATCTGGGGGGTCATCCTCTCCACTCTTCTTCTGTCCCTCTCAGTCTGGTCAAGGTTAGAATCAAAACACCTGAGGCTTTGATGGGCAGGAGGACTCCAGTGAGAACAACTGTGACATCGCCCCTTGGGTCATGGGCTTCTGGGGGCACCCCTGCCTGTCCCAGGTCTTTCCTGGGTCCTGCAGAATCACACATACCACTAGACAGATAGCTTTCCAGCCCTCTCACCTCATCCCCATCTTGTTCTCGCATTAGTAGAAATAGATTGATCAGGTAAACTCATTATGGTTTCATTCCACAATCACCAAGCCCCAGCTATCTCTTGCACTTCATGAGGTGCTGGGAACTCAAAGATGAAAAAGACAGAGGCATGAACAGATAACAAATAAACAAAACAGACAAAAAGCAATGATGGAAGAATAGAATAAATTTTATTCTGCTGGGAACAGCAACACCAGGTGAATTACAAAGGATTCAACCATTCATTCTCCAAGAAAGATTTCACGAGGAGGCCAAACACAGCAGAAGCATGAAGTACTATAAAGGATGAACTCCCTGGTATGTCCCCCTGGTGAGTATTTTAACATTTCATGCTTCAGGAATGAGCCATCCTGGGAGTTTCAACCAGGGGGCAGGCTGGACATACCAAACCACAGCTCTTAGGATTCTGTTTATAGGGAACGTCACTCTGGAAAGAGGAGCCTGAATCATAAGCTCCAACTATGATACCATAAATAAATGGAAGAAGTGTTTCTCAAACACTCATGTTGTATCTGGCACTGCATAGGCACTCAGGGATGCCAGAGACCAACCATCCAAACAAAGATAGTGGAGACGTTTTGCCATCGCCTCCAAGACCTTGTAGTAAGCGCTGGCAGTAAGTGCTGACTTTTAATAGCCTGGTTCAAATGATTTTCCAGAACTTTCTCCTGGATTTCTCAACATTTGATTTGAAATTCTTCCTCCCTCACTGATGAGACACTACTTTCTTCCAAGCCTTCCCCTGACTTTGTAAGTCTCTGAGTCTTTGCTTTGCTCTCTTTCCTCTTCCTCCCAGATAACTAGACATATCCTGAGGCCTCAGTTTTCAGCTCTCAATCTTTCTCACTTCTCTTAGGGCATACTCCTCTCCCTGAGCCTCTTGACTGTCTGGGACTGACCCCTTAAGTGCTGTGCTTCTGCGTCTTAACCTCCCTCTCACCAGTGGTGTTTCGTCTTTCCCTACTCATCACTCTCACACACACTTGTCTTTGAGATATGTGAGTGTTCTTGGTAGAATTCACAAAGCCATGTTGCCTGATGCACTATCAACTCTTGCCCACCCAACTAGACCATATCCATCCTCACTGATGCCTAGAAACTCTTTCCCTACATCTCTTTCCTCCTGTTTTCATCCATATCCCTCAATCTCATACCCAATCTCATACACTCACCTCTGCCAATGCCTCACCTCCTATTTGACTCAAAGGAAGTCCAGCCAGCTGACCACGCCGCTCTTCCTCATACTCTTCCCAGAATCCAAGGACATGCTCTTCTTTTTTTTTTTAAAAGATTGATTTATTTATGCGAACTGGGGGTGTAGGCCAGAGGTGTAGAGTTGTGAGAGGATTCAGCAGAGACAGAGTGGGGAGCAGAACAGGTGGGCTGACTGAAATACACTGCTGAGGGGAGCAGCAGGAGAGGCAGGAGAGGTCTGCTGCGCCATGTGGGAAGCTCCCTGGCTGGGGATCAAACTTGTGCTGTAGTGGCTGCAGATAGCTTCATAGTGCTGAGCCCCAACCCTCTGTGCCACCAGGGAGGCCCCAGACATGCTCTTCTTGGCAAGACAACTCCTTGTCTGCTAGCTCTGGCTTCTCTCTACTACCATTTTCTGGAAATTTTTATAGGACACGTGTGGTGTGCATGTGCATTGTACATAAGAGTTAGAATAAAATGCCCCCATTAGCTTATTCTGTTTTTTTAGCCTCTCACCAGTTCACATCCTTTTGCCTCCAAACATGTCCTGATCTCTCTCTATTGCTCAAAGAAAATGTCCTCAACTCTGCTCTCCCTTTCTCTCCACGCCCACCCTCTCTGCCTCCCTCTTAGTGAATCTCAACGGGTCATTGAGTTTAAAGATCACATATGCTTGCAGCCACCCAGACTGCTCAGGGCTCAGCTCTTGTCCTCACCTCTGCCAAGAGGTGGCATCCAGCCCTTAAACAATCTCCCTCCCTTAACCTCTGTCTGCCGAGGCTGCCCGAGACCCCCAGCCCTCTGCCTCATAAAGTCTTCACATCTGCACTTGGCATTTCCTCGGGCTCCTATTCCAAGGCTTCTTTCTGTATCATGTTTTGTGAGGACCCTAAACTTAGACCTCACCCTCACCTGCAGACTACTCCTGACTGCTTGCTAAGCAGCACAAGCTTGGTCCCAAGGACATGCTAATTTGCCCCATTTGGAGGCCCAACCATCCCCCAGGCTCAGTATTCACCCCAATCCCAAACTTGTCCTACTTGATCTGTTTCTTCACTTAGATTCAACAAAAACTAAAACCTCATTACTAGATGCAGCCATTTTTGCTAATGAGACATTTCCTTTTCTTTGTCCTCTGTACCCCTCCCTGCACCTAAGCAGACACACGTCTTAAGAAATTGCCCATCTAGGGCCTTTCACTTTCTCTACCACCACTGCCATGATCTCAGTGCCACCCTGCCTTTCCAATCTCTGCATCGACTCACCTCTAATGGGAATTCTGATCCCCAGGCCCACCCTCCATAAGCACCAAATTCATCTACCTGCAAAGGCACCTGGTTGTCTGCTTTCCTACCTAGAACTCTTTGATCCTGTCCACTGAAAATTGAGTTCACACTCTTTGGTATGCTGAACTTGCCCGTGTCCTCAGCCATTCCACAGTAGAAAACCATCACTCACCAGCTTCCGTAGTCCCTTCTGAGGGATGTGCCTGAACCCCAAACTGAGATTGCTCCTCGTTAGCTGGGACCCAGCCTCTATTGGTATCTGAAAATCCTCTTACTTCACCTCTGTTCGCCCAGCCCTTCCCTGATTGCTGATGGCAAACACTCATCCCCCATCCACCTTTTCCCCACGCACCCCTCACACTCAAACTAGACATGAGGACAGCCCACATCGCACACACCTTTTGTGGTGGATACACTCCTAGATGTTTCCATTTCTCAGCTAAAGAGCTGATATGGAGAGGCTGGTGTAGCACCTAGCATGGAACTTGCAAGTAACACCTTTTGAATGAGTGCTGAATAAATAGTTATTTCCTATTTTTTACTCAAATATCACTCTATTTTTGATCCTTTCTCTTCTTTTGCCATTTTTTTGAGAATCAGAGAATCTTGAGCAAAGTTTTAGGAAGATGAAATTGAGTGGGAAATAAGTGATACATAGGAGGCGAAGGTAGGGGACACACAGGAAGCCAGACATCAGGAACTAGGCAGTGTCTCCTAGTAGCTGGGAGCATGAGCTCTGTCTCTGGGTTTAAATCCTGATTCCACCAGGTGGACCAGGGGAAGTCAGCTAACCTCGCTGAGCATTACCTGTAAGACAGCTCGTAGAAGTAGCGACGTCATGTAGCTTTCGTGAGAAGTAAATGAGTGGAGGTATGTAAAAGGCAATGCCAGGTGTGTGGCCTCTCTATTGGTATTATATACAAATAATAATACCAATAACAACGGGTGCTACTGTTATTATTGTCTGATCCAGCACCCCCAAGGAGACTTGCTGAGTGTCAGGCTCCCCCAATTCTCTTCCTAATTCATTCTTTCTTCCTCTGTTTACAGGATGATACCCCTCCCCAGGACACTAAAATGTGAAGAGTTCATTGTGCCTAGTGAGGAAGCTGCTAGAAATATCTCTTTGGAAGCAGCAGCAGCAACAGTAGCAGCAGCAAATGAAGCCCTGGCAGAGCGGAGAGCCTGGAGGGCCTGGAGTCTGCCTAAAGACAGGTGCCCCGGCTGCAACACCATCACAGACTGAATGAGACACGGTGGACTTTCATCAGCTCAAGTTTGTGTCACTTGATGGACTTGGTTTAAAAAAAAATTATTAAAAACAATCTACTGTAATGACAAGTCCCCAGGGCTACTTATCAGCCTGTGGGTCCTGGGCACTGTCCATACCCGCCCACCTCTGCTGACCTCGGAAGGAACTGGACTCTGATTTACCTTGTCAGATTTTGTCTAACGTGATAGCCTTTTTACTGTGTTAAAGTTTTTATGGTTCTCAGATAGAAGTAAAACTAGGTTGAAGTGGCCAGAAACACAAGGAAATCCTACTGCTGAAAATATAAATCTTCTAAATTGCAAAGACCTTAAATTATATCAAGACCCCTGAGACAACCTTACAACTTGGCTCAAATTTCAACTGGTTAACCCATTTTAAAATATTCGCCTAGAAGTGATAATGATTAGAACATTAAAATATCTGGTCTAGCACAGGAGTTTTTCTGTGCCATGTTTTTCTAGTTGATGATACCCCAGGGGTAACGGCTCAGCTCTTCCCCTTTCCTACCCTTGAGGAGGCAGGGAGACATTCTTTGGAGAGGCAGAAAGTCCAGTGGTCTCAGGGCTCTGCATCTCTGTTCCCTGATTCATCCCCATGTGGGTCAAGTTCGCACATCCAGGTGACCTTGGAGCATGGATTCGATATTTTCCAGGAAGGAGGTGTTTGAACAACATGGTTTGCAAGCTTCACAGTAACAACATCCTTCCCTGCTTCGCAGGGAATCTGTTCTTGAATTGAAGCCAGGAATCTCCTTCCCAACTCAGGGGAGCCAGCTGTGTCTGCAAGCTCCTCTCACTGCGGGGCACTAGCTTGAATGGGCTGTTAGGACCTTGCAGGAGTCTTTACTAGGAACTGGGGAGCTGACCCATGTCCTCTGACTTATCTCCTCTCCCCTCTTCTTGCCTTCATGCTGAGGGATGTTAACCCAAAGAAACATTTCATCTTTAGGGGTGGTCCTTGTCCAGCTTTGAGTATTTCAGTGTCTTGGTGTGCGCTGAATTGGATAGTTAAGCAGTAGTTTTTCAGGTCTGCTAGCCCACACCCCTCCTGCTTCAGAAAAGTCACCCAGACAAAAAGAACTAATTGAACCACTGGTACCTCAATTTTTCTCATCCCATTTACTGTTTTCCTAACCCCAGGATAGGATAGATTTGGGATATATTTTTTTGAAAACTATTTTTAAATATAATGCATCTTCTAAGATTTGTAAGCTAGTTGAGACTGATTCTATGATAAGCTTTGTGTTTTTAGCAAAATTTTGGAGATGAGTGTGTGTGTGTGTGTGTGTGTGTGTCATTGTTATATAATGTACATTTATCAATCATCTATCAATTATCTATTATCTCTATCAAGAGACAAACAATACATATATCTCTCTATAGATGGACAGATCTATCTATATGTATCTTTGGATGGGTTATACACTCATACCTGTATGTTCACACTCATATCCAGCCAAAAACTTTTGTGAATATGTGCATGATTGTGAATGTGTGTGATAAAAAGGGGAAATCTGACACTTTACCTGAAAAAGGAATGGAGCAGAAAGCATGGGATCACATCATAGGGAAATGTGAAAATAAAATGTTATTTTTCTTCTGGAGACTGTATATCTTATAGCAGCAGATGAGAAGGAAAGTAAAATAAAGAATAAAGAGAATATAACAACAACAACAAAATAAAAGAAAAGGAAGCCGACTCTGAAGGAGCAAGCTTGTAGTATGAAACACCTTGCTATTTCCATAGGTCCCTCTTAGTTACATTAAGTGATCTATTTAGTGAAAAAACTAAGGCTCCATTCCCAGGAGATGTTAACAGCCTTGGCAGAAATTTGTGAAGTGCAAGAAGCCGCCTCTGCTGGGCTGTAGCCAAGCTGTCTCTAGCTCTCAATTCCCAAAGCCATCGTGATTCTGTATTGCAATTGCACGTCTGATACTAGGATTTCAAAATTGGGCCTTCAAGAAATCCATTGTGCCTTAGGTAGCAGAGTCATCACCACACTGGGGGAGACTTTCTGCTTCTCCAACAGGCTTGAGAGAAAACAAGGATTCTTCACAGCCACCAGGCTAAAAAGCAGCCAGAACTGACACCTTCGCGGTCTGGTGGTGCCTAACCCAGAACTGGCAAAAAGGTGGGGCACAAAGAAGTGAGGCCAGTTCTCTGGACCAAATTAGCAAGAATTGTGGTAACCTAGACCCCCATATTGTCTTGACAAGGTCACTATATGGGCGGAGCCTTCAAAGAAGTGTTCCCAAAGTCAGGATGCGATATTTCTTCTTGCAAATAAATTTAAGTATAATTTCAGGAGAACAGTAACTAAGTTTCTCCACCATGCCTGCATGCATTGGCCTTACTCATTAGCTCCTGGCAGCAAGATATCCTTGAAACAATGAAGTGTCCTTGCCCCTCAAGGGTTAATGTTGGAACAAAGAACAACTAGCCCCTTCCCCAATTTCCCTTCCTGGCCTGATAAAATCAGCTTATATTAGTTCCTCCGGAGATTAGCATAAAGATGTTTCTTTTATCATTGGTCTTGGTTTCAGACAATAGGTATGGAGACAGCAGCCTCCACCCTAGGCCTAGGGCAAAGGTTGAAGATTATGTCCTTTACCTTGCCGAAATTTACCTCAGATAAGAGACATTCTTCTAAAGTTCCTTGATTTCCCCTCAAACTATGTAATTGATTATGTATTTGA
>PVIJ01016311.1:0-12665 GCA_004024925.1 Scalopus aquaticus
GGGGTGGGGGAGAATTAAATGAGGTGCCACTCTGACTCCTGACACCACTACGTGCTCCCTGAACCTGGCTGTTGTCAGCCTTCTCTTACAGCTCTCTATGCCTCGCTTCTCTTCTCCCGCACCCCGTTTCCACCAGCCCGTCCCGCGTACTGAGGGGGCATGTTCTGTCAGGTGGAGCTGCTCTCCTTTAGAGGTCTGTGCGGGCGGGCGCGCTCGGGGTCCAGCCCGAGCACTGGCTGAGTCACTGCCTCTACCCCCTCCTCCCCATTCCCTGGGGAGTCAAGTGGTCAGTTGGTCAGTTTGCTCAGCATTGCTCGAACTTTCGACTTGGCGAATCGCTTGCTGGGATAGTGGGTGTTAGTTGGAGCTCAAAGACACTTTTCTGGCTCCCCTTTGAACACAGAATCCCAGGCAGGGCTCTGGAAGGTCAAGCTAGGGAGACGCACTGTGCCTTTCTTCAGCCGTCCTGGAGATGCGCGGGAAGCTCGGGGCACCAACGCAGGAGCAGACACCAAAAGCCTGGGGATGATGACTAACTCTTCAGTCTTGCCCTACAGCAGGTCCTGCGCTCAGTGCTTTATCCTTAGAAGCCCATTTAATCATCAACCGTATTTTACAGATGAGGAAAGCCCATCTTTTGGACAATTTGCCAAACTTGCAAAGTTCTTCTGGAGCGGTGGACTGACCTAGGCACCATTAGCCACTGCACCTCCCTACCCCTCACGTACACTTTAAGGAGGCAGAGTTCATCAGTATTAGTGTTCTGAAAATATTCGCAATGTTGCAGACATAACCCAGTCTTCAAACTAAATTCATCTAAAAAAATAAAAGCAGGATTTGACCATACACTGAATTTTTACAGATATTAGGGCTAGACAGGTTTCAGAAAGCCCTAGTATCTCCTACTCCCAGGCCTCGGAAAGCCAGGGCTTTCCGCATACCGTTTGCTGTGTGGATTGAAAATCCGTGCGGTTGCGGCCCTAGCTGGGCGGGCGAGCTGGGGCAGAGGCAGGGGGAGGGCGCCACCTCCTGGACCCGCACATGGCGCGCTGCCTTCTAGGCGGCCCGGGGCCGCAAGATGAGTCAACGCCGGTGGTTAGGCCAGGGTCAAAGTCAGACCTTCCACCCTAGAGACCGGCGCGCTCACACAGGGAGGGAAACTTCTCTCCTCCGGGCTCAGGGCGCACGTCTAGCTTCCGTTGCAAGTCACGCTGGAAAGTTTTTGCCCGTCACCAAACCACAAGGGGCAGCCGGCCGCTCCCGGGCGACGTAGCATCCTGAGCTCGCCCGCCGAGTGGGCGTTGCCTGGGGGGCGGCGATGAAGAGGGCCTGCGGGTTTTCTGATGTTAAGTTCTCAGCCGGTGAGATGTGGTCCCTTTGCTTCCATCAAGCCCCTTCCCTGCAGCCCCGCCTGCCCGCACGCGCTCCACAGCAGGCGGCGGGGAGCGAGGACGGGTCAGCGCCGCTCCCGGGACCCAAGTCGCTCGCAAGAGACTGTTTCCAAAGCGCACCCGTGTCGGGATGGACCGCAGCTCGTTTACGCCGCCCCGCTGAGGGCATCTTGGCTACCTGGGAGTTTGGCAGTTAGGGTGAAGCTGCTCTGAAACGCCCGCAGGGGGCCCGGCGGGGGCGGCCCTGCTCCCGGGTGGCCCCCCGCACGCGCCGCCAGAGCCCAAGAAGAAACAGGCGCCTTCGGTCCCGCGCGCTTTGCTTCGTCCGTGTGCAGCTTTGGCACCGATTTGAAAAGCAGACTGCACGGTGGCCGCGGGGCCTGGGGGTCGCCCTCACCCTCTCCCCTCGTGGTTTGATTGTCTAGCAGTCAGCCCTTTTGTTGCAAAAGGGACGTTTTGTTTTCTCAAAGTCTGGCCGGCTGTCTTCACTTGGCCCTGCTGCTGTTGACAGTTGCTCTAATAAGAGCAACTCATCCCCTTCCCCACCCTGCTGGGAAAACGAGGTCATGTTAGTGCTACATGGTGGCTGCAAGGTGGGAGAGACAGGTTAGGGGTCCTGCTGTGCGGAACCTCAAGTGAGATCCTGGTTGGATGGACACAGCTGGGTGAGACTCTGTTACACGAAGACGGGTTCCGGTGCCTGGGGTGTGGGGAGAGTGGGAACCATGCTGGGGTGATGCTTGTTACCACATCCTCAGTTTCCCAGAAACCAGGATGGAAATCTTTTTTTTTTTTTTAAAGATTTATTTATTTATACATACAAGCTGGGGTACAGGCCAGAGGCGTGGAGTGGCGAGAGGGTTCACCAGAGACAGAGTGGGGAGCAGAACAGGCAGATCAGAAACACACTGCTGAGGGGAGCAGCGGGCGAGGCAGGAGAGGTCTGCCGCGCCATGTGGGATTCTCCCCGGCTGGGCGTCGAACTCGCATGGCTGCTGCCGACAGCTCCACAGCACAGTGCCCAACCGCTGCGCCACCAGGGAGGCCCCAGGATGGAAATCTTAAGAAGCAAAGGTGTTTGCTCAGGGAGGCAGCTTCTGGGGGGGAACTGCCACGTTGGGGTGTCTTTGTCTCTGACCACACCCAGAGTCCCCCGCTGGCGAGGGCACGTGGCACAGCCTTCCCTCGGTGGCTCGTTCTTTAGCCCCACAGCTTCCCTTCGAAAATCCACTTTAGGGCCTCCCTGGTGGCGCAGGGGTTAAGTCTCAGCATTGCGGAGCTATCTGAGCCACCGCAGCACAAGTTCGATCCCCGGCCAGGGAGCTTCCCACGTGGTGAGCAGACCTCTCCTGTCTCCCGGCTGCTCCCTTCAGCAGTGGATTTTGGTCGATCAGTCTGTTCTACTACCCACTCTGTCTCTGGGGAATCCTCTCACACACCCCCACCACACCTCTGGCCTGCACCCTAGCTCTTGTATGCATAAATAAATAAATATTTTTTTAAAAAAAGATAAAACCCACTTTACTGTTATACTTTCAACGCCATAAAATTCACCCAGTGCCCGAGTTTTATAAATGCACAGCCGTGCTCTCTCAGCCACGGGATCTTAGACCCAGCCCCTGCTAGCACTTGAGCTTGAGCCACTACCAGCACTGGCCTCAAGCAAGGCTGAGCCTGCTGTTTCCACAGTAGCGCACTTTGGGAAAATTCACACAAATAAATGTGGTCTTTTGCGTCAACTAGCACGTTTTTGAGGGTCAACCTTTCGTGACATATATCAGCACATCAGGGCCCTAGGTCATTTGTGCACATGGCATTTTGTAGGTTCATGTACCAGGATAGACATCTGGTCTATTTCCAGTTTGGGGTTATGCCCCCACAAACATCTGAATACAAGTTTTTGTGTAGACAGTTTTATTGTTCTCTAGGTACTTACCTAGGAGTAAGGTGACTGGATGGTACTGTATATTTAATCTATTAGAAATTTTCAGTTTTCCAAAGTGACTGTATCCCTACATCAACAGTTGATGTGGTCAGTCTTTATTTACTTACTTGCATAGAAGAACTGGGGTGCAGGCGGTGAGAGGATTCACCAGAGACAGAGTGGGGAGCAGAACAGGCGGATCCACTGAAATCCACTGCTGGGGGAGCAGTAGGCAAGGCAGGGGAGGTCTGCTGTGCCCTGTGGGAAGCTCCCTGACTGGGGATCGAACTCAGGCCCTAGAGGTGAGAGCCTGAGACTGACCACTAGGCCACCAGGGAGGCGCGGTATGGTCAGTCTTTAAGCCAATTTAGAGGGCTCTGGAGAGAGTGGGGGTGATGCTACGGTGTCTATGATTAGAGGCTCAGAATTTATTATACATCCTATGACGTTCAACAAAGAATTATCTAGCCCCAAATATCAGTAGTTGAAACTAAGCTCGCAGTTCGGGTGAGCACCCTGGAGTTCGCTGCGCCATCTTCTCCAGGTGTGGCTCCATTTGGTTTGTTAAAATTTTGTTGAGGGTGTTTGCTTTGTCATTAGGGTACTAGTGTGAAGTTTTCTTCTGCAAGAAAGCTCGTGGAGAATGAATGAGGAGGGGCCCTTTCCTCCCATATTTTCTCTAAGAGTTTTTGTGGCTTTGTGTAAGGGTTTGATAGAATTCACCCACAAAGCTATTGTGTGGTGGAGATTTTAAGTTACATATTCAATTTCTTAACTTGACTTAGGTTTTCTATTTTTCAGACTTCTGAATTTGTCCTTTTCATAAACATTTCCAAATATGTTTTCAGACTTCTGAATTTGTCCTTTTCATAAACATTTCCAAATATGTTGGCCTAAAGAGTTTGCAATACTCCTTTACCAATTCTTTTAGTTTCTGAAGGGTATGTGTGATGGGTCCAATTCCAGTCCAGATTTGATGATCTTTTCAAGAATCAACTACTGATTTCAGGGTTTTTTCTCTATAGCTTTTTTGTTACCTACTTCATTTATTTAATTTTTATTTCCTCTCTTTTGTTTACTTTAGGTTGGGTTTTTACTCTTTTTAGTTCTCAAGCTTAAGAAAAAAGCTTAGAGTATTGATTTTAGGTCTTCTTATCTAAACATTTAAAGCTGCAAATTTCCTTCTAAACCCTACTTTGCTGCATCTGATAGATTTTTAAATACTGTTTCTCTTACATTCTGTTCAAGATATTTTCTAATTTCTCTTGTAATTTATACCTTACTGGAAATGTATTAATTTCCAAACACCTGGGAATTTTCCAGATTTTGTTCTGTTGAGAGGCTCTAATTCCATGGTACACAGGAGCATACACTGGAGGATTTGAATCATTTTCTATATGTTAAAATATACTTATGGCTCAGAATATGGTCAATCTTGGAATTATTCCATGTGTATACAAAAAAAAGTCATTCTGCGATTGGGGGAGTCCTATATTAACTCTAGTTGGGTCAAGTGTTGAGTCTCATACTCTTATTCATTTTTGGTTTTCGAGTTTTATGAATAGTTGAGAGATGGGTGTCAAAATCAGTGACTTTAATGATGGATTTGGCTATTTCTTTTCACAGGTTTATCAGGAATCCTCTTGCTGAATTGTTACCTTTATCACGATTAAATGACACTTGTCATCCTTGACATTCTCTGTTTTGAAAGCTTTGTCTGACATTAATATACGCAGTCCAGCTTTCTCTTAGTGGTGGGCTAAGATGGCACTTACTTATCACTGCACCGGCCCACAGGTTGTTGGTAGGTCTGTTCTGAGAGCCGGTGTGTCCTGCTGGCTGAGGGGCTCGTCCTCAGGTCCCGGGCCCTGGGCTTCTCCACGAGCCCGCTTGCTCCTCCGACGCACACAGCGGAGAGGGGTGTCTGTGAAAGGGAGGCACGGCCTTGTGTGGCTAAGCCCCAAAAGGCCAGCCCATCCTCTGCTCTTCTCTGGCTCAGCACCAACCACTCAGGCCCCACGCAGGCCCCACACACCAGAAGCAGAAGTCACCGGGCTGCACCCATCTCTGCCTGTTTCTCTCCCGTTTCGCTGCACCCTGCCCTGCCTCGGCCTGGGGGGTGGGAGGCCCCTTTGTTGTCTGGGTTTTGTCTGTCTCCCTCTGCGGCTGCCTCGGCCTTTCCAGCACTGCTGAGGGGCATTTTTGTTTGTTTCTCTCTTTGGTGTCACCTTGCGTGGCAGCAGCACTGGGAGAGGCGCAGGAGGTGAGGAAAGACAACTGGAGTCCAAGGAGAGAGAGGCCGGGAGGCCCACGCCTCTGGGGGTGCAGCCCCGCCCCAGGGCCGGCCCATGTGTACTGGGGGTCAGGTGGGCGAGTTCATGGAGGGGGCAGGGAGGGATGCGCGTGGCGGGGATGGGGGTGGGGGTGCATCATTGTCTGGCACAAGCTGGGGGGGTGAAGAGGGGCTGCTGCCTGGGGGGCTCCATTGTTCCCGGGATGGAAACACCCTCTGTCCGGTCCCTGCTCTCACTTCACTTCCTGTCAGGGTGGTCGAGCCGCTTGTCCGGCCGCAACGTCTCCTGCTGTCTCCGCAGACGCTGGTTTCCAGCGTGGTCCTCAGACCAAAGTGTTTGTCCTGGTGAGAGGCCCCTGCCTGACCAGCAGGACCTCTGGGTGCCAAGACGACACCCGAGAACGGGGGACTGGGGGTGTGGGGGCTGGAGAACCCACTGGGGAGACTTGGGGGGAGGAGAGGCGGCCAGTGGAGCCGGAGGCGCCCCTCAGCAGGCCCCCGGCAGTTCGGGTGGTTTCCAGAGCCCCCTTCCCGAAAGGGCCTGTTCGTCATCAGTGTGTGAACAAAAGTGGTCTTGGGAATAGGGCCTCGTGAAGCCCGCCCCGCCAGTCGGGAGAGCTGCTCTGGGCAGCAGCTAGGCCGCAGGAGAGATGCTTCCTGCAGTGGTGTTGTTTGGGATCTGTGTTCACTGGCAATTGTGCCTGATTTTATTTTTATTAAAGATTTATCTGTTGATGCATACAAGCTGCGGTGCAGGTCAGAGGCGTGCGGCGGCAAAAGGGTTCAACTGAGACAGAGTGGGGAGCAGAACAGGCAGATGGGCCCAAATACACTGCTGAGGGGAGCAGCGGGCCAGACAGGAGAGGTCTGCAGCGAACGTGGGAGCTCCCCCGCTGTGCATCGAACTTACAAAGCAGCGCTGTGCTTACCCCACTGTGCCACCAGGGAGGCCAACTGTGCCTTATTTTAAAGGCAATGAAGCCATACAGAATAAAAATGTAATCTTTCTTCAAGTGACCCAGAGAAAAAGACATCAAGTCAAGCATTTGGGGAGTGGAATGCTCTTTGCAGTGAAGACGCCCCCTGCACCTCCCATTCCAACCCCCCGCATCTCCTCCTTTCTCAGCCTTCTCCCCAAATCACAGTTTTGGAAGCTAAAGTGGAAATTGCCACGCTGTTCACACATTCCCCCCGCAGCAGGCCACAGTCCCCTTTAGATCTGGCCATGACAAATCTCTCAACCTGTCTCTCCCGGCGAGCGGGACTTCTGGGGGAGCAGGGTTAAAAGCGAAGTCCCCCCACCCCTAGGAGCACCCCTTTCAGGTTTTACTCCCCAATCTCACTGTGGCCAAAATCGACAGCCATGGAAACTTCCTAACTGCGGCAGCTAAACTTACAAATATTTAAGTTGGGAAGAGTTCTAGGTGACCCGTTTATTTTTCCTAAGTAGTAGCACACAGGCCCTTAAATGAGACAGAAACGGAACTGTTTTCCTGTAGATGTTTTAACAGTTTAATTTCTCATACTTGGCTGGGCTCTGTGTGTTCCCTTTCCCTGTTGCCTCCCTGGGGATGTGATCTGTAACAAATGCTTGTTAACACACACACACACCATTCTGTTGCCTTTTCAGGGGCTTCTTAGAATCACAATGTGTTCACTTACTCTGGGGAATCACAAAGAGAAAAGGCCTGTTTTGAGTTCTAGGTGTGGCTATTGTTGGTGAGAGAGCCCCAGCCTTACTAAGAGGTCAGCAGTTGCTGATTTGTATGGGGCATATTCTGAGAGCAGGAAGAAAGATGAAGATGACCCAACATATTCAGAAACTAAACTTGCTCTTTCACCGAAGTACTTGCAACACTTGCTATTTTTGAAAATGGTGACCGTCACGAGGTTTTGTGCGTTCCTTGCTTTTACCCCTAAAAAGAATGGGCAGGTCCATGTTAGAGCAGAGCCTTCTATTTTACTCACTCAATGGCAAGGCTATTAAGAAAAAGATTCTGATCATAACTTACCTCTACCTCCATCCATATTACACTGGAATTAAATCATAGAGAAAAAATTTTTTTCATTGCTATCACCAGATGGATCAAGTATGGTTTATTTTTAGTTACGTGATGGAAGAAATACTCTTGTGGAGACTTTTCAAAAGTGCCAACCCTGACATCAATGAAATGGTCATTGAAAGATTTCTAGGTTTTGCTTCTTTATAAAAATCAGTCTTTAGAGTTCACAGTGAAGAGGTCCTAAATTCCTCATACAACATGGAATTATATAAAAATAGAAGACATAGACATCTTTAACTCTTTAATCCTTTGAGTAAGCAGCAAGCATATCACTCTTCCAGGCCAAACACTGCTTGAACAAAAAAGAAAAAAAATGACGTGCAAAATATTCACAAACTACGCAAAGCACACGATAAAGACATCTCACTATATACATGTGTCATCTTACGAATGAAGCTACGATTGTCCTACTGTGCGCTCCAGGTGTGCGACCCACAGGTGGCACCGGGGCGCATGGCTGGGATAGGACGGATTTTAAGTGAATCACAATATACCGGACAGCTGGACGGACGCTGGTGCTAACTACAGCGGCCGACGGGCCCGCACGCCGGATGGGGGGCTACTGACGAGACGAGACACGGAGCTGCGCGCCGCGCGTAGACGAAAGGCCACCGAGGGGCTTCGAGAAACGCCTTCGACGTTTTAAGATACGTGAATGTCGCCCACAGCTTTTAAAGGAAAGATACGGATACATTCTTGGATCCTCAGGATTTAAAGTCTGGTTTTATCTGCTGACGATGGAAGAAGACCAATGAGAAGGGGCGCTCCCTAAGATACCCCCTAGAGAGTCCCGGAGATAGTTCAGGGGGCGCTGGGCTACAGGGGCGTACGGAAAGACGGGCTCTCAACTCGTAAACCCAAACCGGCCGGTGCGCTCAGGCCGATGGCTCTGGATGGCTTCAGAGCCAGGCCCCGGCCTGCTTCCAGGGTGCAGGGACACATCGCCTCCCCGAGCATAAAGCAGGGCGCCAGGCGGTGCGCGCTCGCGCAGCCGACACAGCTTGAATGTGCGAGCGGTCAGCCCTCTGTCCTGCCCGGCAGCCGTCTGCACGTCTGTCCCGCTGCACAAGCCAGGATTCCCGCAGGAGACCCCCACAGCAGAGGCGTCAGGGACAAGCCGCATTACTAGCACGTGTAAAACGGGCTTTGTGGGACTAATGGTGCTGAGAGACTTGACAGGGTTTGTTTCTCTATGAAAAGGGGCCTCAGCATGTTAACAGCACAACTGTGACAAGCTACTGATACATCTTTAGATACCACAGAACAATTTCTTCAGTTTCTTTTATGAGCTAATGGCGACGATTTACCCCGAAACCAAGCCCACGGGTACAGGTCAGCTGCTAGGAATTTGCAAGTGGATCCAAATAGCACGATAGAGACTAATCGAGGAAACATCCTTTATGTTAAATGCAGACCATATTCAGAAGTGGGAGGGCGGTTTTAAGTTCAGAACCTAAACACAAAGAGGGTCTCGTAAATAAATGCTTCCCTAACCACGATCTCCAGGTCACTGACAAAACGGAATCTCTTCTAAGTCCCCAAAGGCAGGCGAGTACTAGTGAAAAGCAGAGCGCGTTTAGAGACGCTGAAAAACAGAAATCAACTCCACTTTCAAGGAACTCGAAGTCGCACTTCAACAGGCCACGTCATCCGCTCGGAGCTGGCCCCGGGGGACGCGCCCACAGGACCCAGGCCTGAGGCTTCAGTGCATTCTCTGTGGTTTCATATAATTGCTTTGCAATTGATTAAATTGCTTTCTTTTAAAGGAACGTATTACGATTCCTTTAGGGAAAAAAGCGACGTTTTTTTGAAAAAAGGGATAGGCGGCTATCACTTCTTAAATACGCAGTAAATGAACATGTCAAATCTAAAGGCAGGCTATTTATTCTTGCACTCCTAACATAGGAAAATGTCGTTTAAAAATTAAATTAAAGGGGAGAAGTCGAACGTCCTTAACTTGAGAAACTTAAGGAGTTCTCGCGACCCCTAACTCAATCTTCCTGGACTAAGAGCCTGGACTAAGAAGAGGCAGGAGTAGAAAGAGCAGGAATAGAAAGACTCGCAAGAAAATAAATACAGTTCAAAACAAAGCCAAAAAACCCTTGGTATAGAGAATACTCTATCTTTTGCTTCCTGTTGAGAGACCAGGTCGCTGAACGGGCGTTCTAGATGGGAGTGGGCGGCAGGCTGTTACCTGGGTGACATTTCAGTCGCGGGGACTAAGGGGCTTCTGACGGCTGCCCGAGCGCCGCGCCCCGCACCCCGCGCAGTCCACACCCGAGCGCCGGGCGGGGGCGGGCGCCGCGGCCGGCGAGCGCGGGCGAGGGTCCACCGAGTCTAGTGCCCTGAGGCCTGCCCTTCTGTCTGAATGCCGATCAGCGACGGGGGCTGCTGACCAGCGGCCGCGGACAGCACCGGTCTGGGGTTCAGACGGGGCGGCATAGAGTTAGCAGGGCGGATGAGAGGTGGTGGCGGCTGGTTCAAGGTTGCCCGGGGCTGGATGAACCGAGCCTGCTGCTGCAGCGGCGGCGGCTGCCGGTGGAGAGCGGGGGCCGCGGGCAGCGTCGGGCGCAGCAGCGGTGGAGGCTGATTCAGCGTCGCCACGGGGACGGGCGGCGTTGGAGTGGACGATGGGGCGGGAGGTGATGGACCCAGAGTCCGCGGCGCCTGTGGGGTCTGTGCCTGGAGTGGGGAGACAAAAACAGGGCGTGAGCGGCGGCTCCCGGCGGCCGGGCACGGGCGGGCTGGCACGGGCAAACCAACACAAACCGAAACGAAACAAAAGCGGAACACCAGTGTTTTGGGAAGCACAAGCTTCTTTTATTTTAAATAAAACAAAACCGAAAACCGAAAACCGAAAAAGCCACGGGGCGACCAGACAGGCATCTTTATTAGCAAACAGCTTAACACTGGGAATAAACTGGGGCTGCAGAGGTGCACGCTCCGCCCCGCCGCCCGCAGGGCACGGCGGCCTCAGCGCCGCGCTACAGCCGCTCCAGCCCCCCCCACACACACACCTCCTCTTCTTCCTCAGCACTCTTCCCTGCTGGCGCATTGGAAGCGCTTTTTGTCTCCTCCCCTAAAGCAGAAGCATCACCATTAGGAGCCCGGGTTCCTTGCTCTGCTTCCCACTCCTGTAACACCTCCTCTAAGTTAAACCGACGCCTGTAGTTTACAAAGAAGTTCTTCACTTGGCCAACAGTCTTGTTGCCAATTACATCTGCAATAGCTTGAAAATCTTTACCATATTTGCGGACACCTGGAAGGCAAAGTAAACAACACACCTGTGAAGGAAGAAGGAGAGCGTGGCCCACACACCGCGCGGCAGACCCCGCAGGACGCCCGTCCGCAGAGCGGAGGCTCCGGCCGCGGCGGACGCGGGGTCGCCCCGTCGAGCCGGCGGCTGCCTGCGCCGAACCGGCGGACACTTACCATTTTGGACACACTCAGTTATTTTCTCCACTCCTCTCTGGCATCCCAAATACAGCCACTTATTGAAAAGCACTGAATTCTCTGTTCCATGCTCAGTCCCACATTCTTTTATTTCCCTAGCAGCCAGTCACCTAAATTTGAGCAACACTGTTTGGAAACAGAGCCGGGTGGGAACGCGCCAGGCCTCACCCCTCGAGGGCTGCGGGTGCGGCGTCTGGGGCCCCGGGAAGGGAGCCGCTAGGGCTCTGCTCTGGGTGCTGACTAGCTGACTTCAGCGCCATCACCTGCCCCTCACTGGGAGCCAACCCACAGAGACGAGGTAAGAACTGAAACTTTAAAAAACGGGAGGGGTGCCCCAATCTGATGGACCACAAAAGGGGGGGCTGTTTTTCAGAGTGCGCTGGATCTGAACTCACCCGCTCCATCTAGAGAGTGTGGGGGTGCCCTCGCAGTACTGGGGAGCTGGCAGGCCTGCGGCCCGTCACCGCCCTGTCCTCAGGGAGGACCGTGCACGTGGCCACTGAGGAAATCTGAGCTGCTGAGGCTAAGGGCCGAGGGATGAGCTTGAGAACCGTCGTGCTACGGGACTGCCAACGACTCCATCATCGAAGGGCTCCTCACCTGCTCTTGAGGGAATTCTGCAAGCTCACTGGCTAGTTCGAGATGCACCTATCTCAGACTAGAAAAGTCGCCAAAACCTTACCGTGGGAGAACTTTTTAAAAATACCAGGAAACTGACTCTGAACTACGGAGATGCAAAGGAGAAAGGAAACACCGACGCTCCTGTCGTCTCACCTGGGAACTGGGGGGCCTCGCTAACACACACACGAGCGCGCGGGAGCAACCCTGGAGCGGAGACGGTGATGCCCAGCAGGAACGGGGGCCTCTTGGCCTGACGCGCCCCAATACTTCCAAGCCCCACGAGGCGGGGTTCCTGCTGTACCCTCTGCCCGCCCTTCAGGTCGAGAACGTGGGGGTCAGTGCCTCTTGCTCTGCCAACTCCCTGGCTGTGCGGGGCGCCCCGGCCCCTCGGGCCCTCTGGGCAGGAGGGCTGGGCTGGCACGTGCCATTCTGAAGTCAGTTTGGGGTGTATAAAGTATGGTGACTCGCCCTGCTCGATAAATGAGCTGGGAAGTGAACCCCGGGATGCCGGAGCTTCTGTGCTCCCGCGGAGGCCGCATGGAAACTCACTGCCCCCACCCGGACCGCGCCGGCCGCAGAACCCCGCAGAATGTCCTCGGAGCGCGATGGCCGAGGCCGTCCAGGGTGTCCCTCCTTGGGGGGGCCCTCCTCTGCCAATCGGCTTCTCTGCCTTGCCCTTCTGCTCTCACTCAGGGGGCTCCGCCTGCCCCGGTGCTGTCCCCCACGTCTCCGCCGCCAGGCCACCCTTCCTCGGGCTGCCGGTCCCCAGACGCTCCGGAAGGCGGCGCTTCTCCAGAGCAACCCCCTGGCCGGGGGCGCCAGCCACGCCGCGGACCCCTGCGGTCCGGGCCCTGAGAACGGGTGCCCCGGGGCGGGCCTGGCGGGGTCTGCCACAGCCAGTGCTCCCTGCGGACTCCCCT
>PVIJ01016311.1:12765-33265 GCA_004024925.1 Scalopus aquaticus
CAGGGGGTCTCAGGGGCTCTCAGGGGGGATCAGGGGGGCCATCTCCTCCCCGGTAAGCTCCACTCGGCTTCTTCCCTAGACCACAGGAGCCGCTCGTGGCTGCTTCCCGTCCCCGCGCCCCAGGGGTGCTCAGCGGCAGCTCCCCGGGACGGCCAGCCGCCGAGCCTTCCCCGCCGAGGCTGGGCAGCCCGAGGAAGCTCCTGTGAGGCGCTGGAGCGGGCCCCAGGGCAGCACAGCCGTGGGCACCTGGGGCCACTTGCTGTCCCCGCGCAGGTCGCAGGAACAGGACTCCCGCTGTCGCCAGCAGGGGGCGACACAGCGCCGCCAGCTCGGCTCGCGCCGAAGAAAGGAAGGCTGGGGGCCCTTTGGACCACAGTCTTAAATACAGGTCTCCCCTTCAGCCCAGCTCAGTCCTCGAAGGTCAGGGGATGAGACATACGAGCACCCTGGTAGGGGGACAGTGGAAATTTCCCAGGGAGAGGAAAAAATGTGTTTTCACCCAAATTTCTGAATTTCGTTTGAAACAACAAAAGGCCTTGTGAGTGGACGTGAGTGGATGGCCTCTTGTAACCTCGACTATATACGTACTTAGTTCTCCCTTGGGAGTTAACCAAATTAACTCCTTAAGGCACGCGCCATCACTACATTCTGGGGGCCCCACATTTTCCAGGCAGCGTTCCCTGCTAGCAACAAAAACCGAAAACCCCCACAGGGTCTACGCTCTGGCTGCCGAGGCAACAGCAGGGGCTCCTGTGACGTGGCGCCTCCCAACCGTGGGCCCGGAATCGCAGACTTTTTTCTTAGGTAGAAGAGATACCGTGAATCTGCTTTGGCTGTTTTGAAAAAGACATTTTAGGGCCTCCCTGGGGGCGCCGGGACAAAGCCTCAGTGCTATCAAGCTATCGCAGCCACTGCGGCCTGAGTTCGATCCCCGGCCAGGGAGCTGACCCACAGGGCGCAGCAGACCTCTCCTGCCTCCCCGCTGCTCCCCTCAGCAGTGTGTTTCAGTGGACCCACCTGTTCTGCTCCCCTCTCTGTCTCTGGGGAATCCTCACCCCACCCACACCTCTGGCCTGCACCCCAGCTCTTGTATGCATAAATAAATAAATATTTTTTTAAAAGGTATTTTAAAAGTCTGAGTTTGGACTAAATCCAAAATATTATCGTGGCAAGTTGTTCCCGGGTAGTGAAATTAGGGTTGGCGGGGGGGCATTTTTTTCCTGCTTCTTGTAAGAGAAATTCTTAAAGCCAGTGTGTATTTCTTATGATTGGGAAATTGCAATTTTTCAGAAAATTACTTTTGAAATGATAGACTCTATGCTACCTAGAAGTTCCAGGATCTGGGCTCTTACCTACCCATAAGAGGTTAGTTTTATTTCTTTCTCTCTTTTTTTTTTTTTAAAGATTTATTTTTTATTTATGCATACAAGCTGGGGTACAGGCCAGAGGCGTGGGGCGGCGAGAGGGTTCACCAGAGACAGAGTGGGGAGCAGAACAGGCAGATCAGAAATACACTGCTGAGGGGAGCAGCGGGAGAGGCAGGAGAGGTCTGCCACACCATGTGGAATTCTCCCCGGCCGGGCGTCGAACTCGCGTCGCCGCTGCCAACAGCTCCACAGCGCAGCGCTCAACCGCTGCGCCACCGGGGAGGCCCAAGAGGTTAGTTTTAAACTCGCACCTCTGGGCTGGACCCTCTGAAGCCAAGCGGTGCCCTGGAGAGGGAAAGGGCCGAATCTCCGTCCCCACCTCCTGCTGATCGACACAGGGTTCCGACCCTCAGTCCTAGGCGACTACCGGGTCTCCCTCCTGCTTTGGGATCCGCCCTGACGTCTCTTAAGTATGGACAAAATTAGCAAGAAGCCAGTTTCTAAACCTGCAGCTCCGTCTCTGCTACAAAGGAACGAACGTGTGTACTACGGGGCAAGGGGCAACGCTGAACTGCAGGCAAACCCGCCTGATACAGGCCTGCAGGCGGCGAGATGGGGGGAGATAAACTAAAAACTAAAGTCGACATCTTGACAAAAGTGCAAGATTTTGTTATCTTAAAACTGCACAAATATTTTAGGGGGTGTATTATTTTCCAAAGCACTATGATTATGAAATGAAACAGGAGCCCTAAGATAAAAATGGCAAGTTTTATAAACGCTGCTTCTGCCCCTATACATGCTGCAGAGTGTTTGACACTATGATTCAAAGGTACTGCTATTTTTTGAAAACAGCTAGCTATTTCACTTTACACTGAAAAAAATACACCTAGAATTTAATTGCTTTCTTTATTTTTGCTAAATAATGTTTATCACCTGTGTGGCAAGATGGATTTTAGGTAATTTCCAAAGGTACTGTCGATGAGAATATAGTCATATGATGCAGGCTACAAACTAGACTCTTTCACCACTAGTGCAGGCGAGGCGCACCATCGTTCTGGTTAACTAGTTTGTTGGAACAGAAAATTCAGACGCTTAAGTCTGCAACAGTAGCCAAAGCGACAGAAAAGCCATTCTTGGCAGGTATTTTTAAAGGATTAAATGCTGGACATTTGTAATGCCCCACCTGGGACACCTGCAGAATGCAGCCTGGAGTTCTGGCTACAACTCCACTCGGCGCTGTGTACACCAGGTAGGCAAAGACCCTGCTGGGCCTGAAAAGACCTCCCTTCCAGGTGAGGGAGAAGAGAAAATGACTAAGTGGTTGGTATTTGGTTAACAACAACCTGAGCAGATGGGAGATAAAGCAGGAAATATCGACGTGAGCCCTAGAACTCTTGGCTTTCCGAGAGTCACAACAAAAAGGTTTATTTCAGTGGCAGGAACAAAGGTGGTAACCGGCAGTGATGTTGGAATCGGGGCTTCTCGCTCCCAATCGCTCTGCTCGCAAAATGAGCCACTTAGCAAATGTCGACCGGGACACGTGTGTGCACATACGTTACTGTCTCGAGGGTTAAGCTACATAAATTAAACATGTTAAAATCAAAACAGAAATGTTTAATTATTACTTGGTGTAACTGAAAAAGGCATTAATAGGAATAATGCCACATAAAGGTTTAGCGTAAAGATCAGAAAAACAAAACATTGTCTCCCTGGACAGCGGCCTGCGCGTGTTAAAATAACGATTGCCACCAGAGGCTCAAGGGCACTGAGACGGAGGGCTGTCACGTGATCGTACTAAGACACACACCCCCATAGCCAATAAATGTGTGAGCACGTGAGGCAAAAATGGCATTTTTGATTCTCCCTGAAGTAACTCTTGGGACGCCAAGAGCTTCATATTGTTTTATTGTATGTGACCAATAATAAATAGGTAAACCAAACTCCAAAACAAAAAGCCCTAAAAGCTCCAAAGGGAAAACAAAAATCCCAGGGTTAAAATAAATAAAAACAAAGACATCCCATGTTAAGAAAGTGTCTTCAAAACCCTAAGAACACGCGTTTTCTATGAAAACTACTGCACCACGGAACTATTTGAGGGGCCCTTTTTAGACGTGTCGAGGAAGAGGGGGCTGCAGGGTCCTGCCAGGGGGACTGTGCGGTCCGGTCCGTGAAGACGCAGCTCTGACCGTGCCCGCGGGGCGCCCGCCCCAGGCAGCCCGACGCCCCGCCCCTCTGGCACTGCCCTCCCGTGCGTGGTGCCTGGAGTCTCGTCCCGGGCTGGGACAGCGCAGACCCGAGCGCTGCGCAGAGAAGCGGCGGCCCAGGTCTGCCCGCGCACCCTCTGCCGAAGCCGCCCGCTGGGACAATCCCTGGCACCAGAGCACGGGGCTGACCAGCCCCCGGAGTATGACTTCCGGGAGCCAGGGTGTCGGCAGGAGGAGGGAAAGGCTTCCCACAGGACAGCCCCGCCTGCTCTAGCAGCTCTCGAGCCGTGAGCCCCGGTTCCAGCCGGGAGCCAAGCGGCCCCGCAAAGATCTGTTTTTCAGCAAGAACTGAAGTCGCCCTTTCCGACCTGTCATCTCAGTCATGGCGCATCATCAGGGAGTCACACTGCGCCTGACTCTTCAGGCCCTGGTGCTCCTCGGCGCCCTCCTCTGTGGGGGCTGCGGCCCGTGGGGGAGGCGCCAGCTGCGGGCGCCCGCCTGGGACAGTCTCGCAGGCTGGCTGGGAGTGCCCGCTTGGGCTTCGCGGCTTTGTCCTCACCCCGGGGGCCCGGGGGCTGGATGTGGGGCCAGCACCCAGCACAGACCGAAGCCGGGCCTGCCCTGCAGACCGCTTGTCTCAAGGGAGCAAAAATCTCCATCGCTAATATAGACAGTCTGCCCTCCTTAAAACACTTCCAACGGGAGAAAACCCAAGTCTGGAATGCCCGACGTGCCACGGGCACTCATCACACGGGAAATTCTCTGCCACACCATCCAAAGGGGCGTTCTAGAAACAGCGCGTTCAAAGGGCTGCAGGCACATGCTTTTCATCTCTCAGGGCTCTCTTTGGCAACACACACAGCTGCGTCTCTAAGCATTCGGGACACGTCTCTGAGGTGGCTGGGGCAGGCTGGCAGGCACGCATGTCACTGACATGTTCAGGACCTGACATTTATCAAGTAAACACGATTATCGCATGTTCAGAGAAGCCAGAGACAGGGCCTCGGTCACGGAGGCTTAGCGATGAGTGTGGCCCCGCAGGGAAGGGCTCGGGGCAGGGCCGGAGCCAGGGGACCCCCGAGGCCCGCGTGAGCCGCTCCTCGCCGCAGCTGGGGGCCCCGGGGGGCGGGCTGGGGGCGGGGCCCACTGTCCACACCAGGTCCCTGGGGCCAGGACTCCGTGGGGCGCACAAAGGCCTTCCCCGTCCTCTCTAAAGGAAGGGGGGACTTGGACGGCACCTTTCACAAGTTCAATGAACAATAACAACAACTGCGGTCTTCAGTGTACCTTGCACTGCTAGAAGCTGCTCCTCTGTGGTCCAACGGGCATTAATTTTCTGATTTGACTACAAAATTAAAGAGAAGTTTCCTAATGAGGATATGAAGACAGACAATTTCCAAAGTGCTTATTTCTTTTTTAACTTTTCACCAAATCACAGACATGAGATTACTAAAGCTGATTATGAAGATTCCATTTTTATAAGAATTAAAATACATATTCCGAGTTACCTTTTACCCACACAAAACATCATGAGAATTAATGTATCACGTAACTTATTCAAGGGGCACTTTTTAGACGTGTTGGAGAACAGAGAGCTGCAGAACCCGGCCAGAGGGAATGTGTGGTCGGGTCCATGGAGACCCCATTCTAATTCGTGGGCCAAATGAACATCAGTGTTTACACTCGCCCGAGATCAGAGCTGGAGCGTCTACTGGCCTCCCATTTCCATTCCCACTGTTCCCATCACACACTGCAAAGGTTAATTTTAGCCTGCTTTAAAATGTGTAGACTTCAGTTTCCTTAGGGGATCTGTGACTCTCTAAAATGTCTTCAAATTCAGATGAAACTTAGCCCTGCCCCACCAGCAAGCATTGCATAAATTAACACCGAACTGTAGGCCAGACCTAGGTCCTAAAATATTTCCTTAAATTTTTGAAGCAGAAAGAGATTCCCTCTCCTCCCCTCCCCACCTAGATCACCCATAATTCTCCCGATACTTTCTTCAAAAAATCCTAAACTTTCAATTACGGCAACAATGTAACACCTAGGGGAACTGCACTGGTGTAACCCATAAGCCACCGTCAGAAAGTCAAGGGCTCTGGTGGCAGCTGGAGGGACAGAGTCAGCAGCGACAGAGGCTGGCAGAAGGAGCAACCCAGGCGCAAGGCGCGGAGCGACACGGGGTCGGGCCACTGGGGGCTGCGCCTCGCCGGGGCTCAGCAGCAAGCGTCCCCCCAGGACACAGAGGTCGAGGCAGCACCAACTTCCTGACCACGAGCGGGAGGAAAAGCAGGCGACCAGAAGGGGAGAAAGGACAGAGTCACGCAGGGAAAAACCTAAAACACAGCAGTGAATTCTGCACGATGCTTGTGAGCGGACGGGGAGGAGGCCGGCCAGCCACCGCGGATACGCCCCGAAGTGAGAGGCCGCGAGGAGGCCAGAGAAGGGCAGAGGAAAGGAAAAGGCAGGAAGGGAGGGGCAGGCTATCAGGGAGGGAAAAAGTAAACCAGACCTTGAAGAGTGGAGAGAAATAGATAAAAAGGAAAAGGTGATGACAGAGGCAAAATCAGAGATTTTGAACAGGCTCCCCAAAGATAGGAGGCAAGAATGGAGGAGCACCGGCTGAGGGAAACCCACACAGTCGGAGGCTCCCCCCACACCACCCCCCGCTATGGGGGAGGCGGAACCCCTTGGAGCCCAAGGGTAATTGGTCCAAATATTGCAGAGTAAAGGGTGGAAAAAATAAAGGATTGATTGTACCTAATTTGAAACTTATGAAAACGAGTCCATTAAAAACTAGTTACAGTGGGGCCTCCCGAGTGGCACAAGGGGTTGGGTCTCAGCCTATGAAGCTATCACAGTCACTGCAACATGAGTTCGATCCCTGGCCAGGGAGCTTCCCACAGGGCGCAGCAGACCTCTCCTGTGTCCCCGATGCTCCCCTCAGCAGTGAATTTCAGCGGATCTGCCTGTTCTGCTCCCCACTGTCTCTGGGGAATCCTCTCATCCCCTGCGCCTCTGGCCTGCACCCCAGCTCTTGAATGCACAAATAAATAAATCTTAAAAAAAAAACAACTAGTTACAGTCGCCCTCTGGCAGTGTGATCACCTGCACAGGTGTGCTTGCAGGTAGATTTTCCTCTAGGGTTTCACATTCACGGATTCAACAGACGTGGGTGTGGGCTGACCCACCGCTGGGGTCTATGGCCGAGGAGGGCCTCTCTACAAGCTACACTCAAATCTTCAACTCTCCAGAATCAGCACCCCCACCCCTTGAGGAAGGGCCGACGGAAATGACCTCACTCACACTTGCACCCATTTCTGGCGTAACTTTTCTGATTGCAATGGGACAACAGTCTTGAGCTCACCATATGAGCCTAAAATGGGTCATTTTTGTTTGGAAGCCCTCAATGATCTTCTCAAGGGCCTCTTTCAATTCATTGTGACTCAAACTTTCTTTTTTGGAGTGTGTGTCCGCAAGTTTTCTCATCCATTATTAATTCTGTTGGACCCTCGTCTGCCAATACTTGGCAAGCGATAAAGCCATTTCCCACACTTGCACAGATTCCTGGGGTTTGGCGTCTTTTGCGGGGTTCACAGCTGCATCTGGGGTCACACTGCACTTGTGCCCTATTAGCCGGAGTGCTGAGGCTCTGCCGTGGTGGGTGGAAGAGGGAGAGCTATGGGGAGAGCTAGGGAGCAGAGCCTACTCTTATAAATGACCGTTTACCGGGGGAGTGTTTCCTCGTTGACAACCTGTGCTTCTTCAGCCATCCCTCACTTTAAGAAGCATTTGGAGACCGAAGATCTGTGATACTATGGTGCAAGCTTTTCTGAGGATGACAGTCACAATATATGTTTAAAGACACGCAAGGAAGCATCTAGCTTCGTGAACCAATGGAACAGAGTCACAAGTCCAGAAATAAATCCACACATATACCAGTGCCTAATCTAGGACCATAAAATGGGGAATAGGCTTTTAAATAAATGGTGCTGGGAATATAGGAAGATCCCACATAAAAGAATGATGTTGGATTACTGGCTAACACATACACAAAAAGAAATTCAAGATGGATTAAAAATTTAGATGTAAGATCTGCAACAACAAAATACATACACAGAAAACTGGCCATACCTTGTACCGTATCAACAATAAACATATTTTTGGTGACTCAATCCCCATGGCCAGGGAATTAAAAATAAAAATAAACAACTGGATTACCTCAAGTTAAAAGGCTTCTCTACAGAAAAAGAGAATACAAGACAGTTAGACACCCTACTGCATGGGAAAAATATTTATACAGAATTTAACGGATAAAGATGAATAGCCAAGGCATACAAAAAACTCGTAGAGTTCAACAAGACCAAATAATCCAATTAACAATGGGCAGCAGACATGAACAAACAATTCACTAAAGAGGATCCCAGAAGGCCAAAGACATTTGAAAAAATGTTCATCATCACTCCTAATGAGAGAGATGGGTATTAAACCACAATGACATGCCACCTCTCACCCCTGAGGGCAGCTTATATTAAAAAGGCCCCCAACAACAAGTGCTGGAGAAGATGCTGGGAGAAAGAGGGGAGGAAACCTATCATATGCTGGTGGGACTGGCACAGTCATTATGGAAAACAATCTGGATTTACCTAAAATTAAAGAGAAACACCACTCTGCCTGGGGACCTACCCACAGAATATGAAAAACCATCACCAAAAAAGTCCACATTCTACATACTCACAGCAGCATTATTTACAATAGCTAGGATAAGGAAGCAGCCTAAAAATTTCCTCCAATGGATGAATGGCTCAAAAGGACAATGTCCACACACCCTAAGGAATATTACACAGCCACAAAAAAGGATGGAGCACCACCATTTTCAACAAAATGGAGGAAATATGACAGAATTATGTGGAGCAAAGCAAATCAGAACAATAACAACAAACATCAGACTTCATACAGCAGACACTTCAACAACATAAAACACCTTCACAAACTCGTGAGCATCAAGGCACACCCTGAGGGCCCTGAGCGCAAGAGGGCAGGGAGGGAAGGGGACACAGGCGACAGAGGGGGGCGGGGAGAAAGCATCTGCACGGCGTCTGAGCAAACACAAGCTGATTTATGGATGTGTGGTAGCCTGAAGAGCAGATGCTGGAGGGAAAGGGAACAAAAGCCCGAAGACTCTAGCGCACGCTGTGAGCACCGACTCTCCTCACAAGGCAAGCAGGAGACCACGCTCCCCACAACTACCAGTCAGATGGAAGAGGGGACACTGGGGATTCCAAGAGGAGGGGAAGTCACAGTGATCAGAATGAGGAAAGGGGCAGCCAAAGAGCCCAAGTCTCCGGGGGGCGGAGATGAGAAGGCCTCGCGCTGACAGGCCCGGCAGGAAGCAGCCGCGCCTGCAGGATGGCAGCGGAGAAGCGCAGTGCGCGCCGCGGTTGGGGAGCTCACACTCAGGGAATGCGCTATTGGGGTGGGGTGAAATGGGGGCAGGGGTCTGCCACAACCAGAGGAAGACTTTGAGCCTAGAATGCTGGGAGAAGGGCGATGTTAAGAACCTAAGAAGTTAAGAAATGCGGACTCGGGGATGTGGGGACCGGTTAGGGCCTCCCCCCGTAAAAGGGCAGAAGAGGGGTGGGGCAGGACGTCCCGGTGAAGGTCGCCCCGCGGGTGCATTTATCCAAACCCATTTTTAAGGGTCTGGAAGATGTTTATGAGGGCAAAGAGAATGAGGTTCTAAAACCGGTGCATGGATTTTTAAAAGTCTGTTTCCCGCGCCCCCTCCCCCCGCTGCTACTCCTGAGGCGCTCTCACGAAGGCGCCCCAAGGGGCGGGCGAGCTCTCCCTACATCCGGGCGTCGCGCGCCCACGCAGGGTCCAGCGGGAAGCGCCACTGTGGTCAGAGCCGCTCAGTTCCGGGGCGCCCAGCCGGGGGGCCTGTGGCGGCCACGCCCTGAATAAGAGAAGTGGGGTGCCCGGCACAGCGGCCGGGTGGGGCCAGCTGGGGCCCCTCTGAGGGAGCAGAGGCGCCGCTCCCCACTTCACTGGACACCTAGGGTTGAATGTGCCTCCTTTAAATGTAGTGTGATGGGACTGGACGGTATTTCCTGAGGGAAACCCCCAGACGGCTGCAGAAGCTGAACTGCAGCTGAGACAGGAACGGGAGGTGATGAGAGGGCAGTGCCCGCTCCAAAGCGGCAGGAGGCGGCCATCTAGTCTCGGGCTGGAAAAGCGAGGGGCTGGAGCTGTGGGGTCCGCCTCAGCACCAAGGTGACCAGGAGCAGCAGCTCCGGGGGTGCGGGCTGCAGTGGGCCGAGCTCCCTCCGGGTGCCGGGCCAGAGGGGAAGCAGGGAGACCCAGGTCAAAAGCTTTAAATACACAGGATTCCTTGAAATTACTGATCGTTACATCCCTTTTTAAGTCCAAGAAACGCTGGGAGATTTGTTTGATGTAAAGCAGGGCCAGCTTGAAAACGTGGGGGGCAGGGGGGCTGTGGGCGGCTGCGGTCAGCTGCGTAGGCCATGGGCAGACCCGCTAGGGCAGCCCCAGTCTGAAGCACTGTGGCTTAACCTCTCAGGAGACACTGATAGCGGACAGTGACAGTGACGGTGACGGAAAGGCCCAAGGGCCTTTGGGGCCGCGTCACGTCCTCGGTGCATTCGGCATCCTCGCTGGACCCTTCCCTGATAAAGTGATTTGTCTTCGCCTCTCTCCCACTTTGTTAGTCGACTCAACTACCTCCGAGCTGGAAGCGTCAGGAAAGCTCACGGGGCTAAGCCCTCTGCCCAGGCCTGGAACCCCACGCCGGGCTGCTCGCGGGGCCGTCACGTGCACCTCGTCTGGTCCACGCGCGGGGCAGGGGGGCTGTCTCACTTCAGAATGCACCCCTCTCAGTTATGCTAGTCTTCGGGGTACACTCGCCTCCTGGCCTGTCCTGCCCAATCCCGCCACGGCAGGTGCCCCCAGCACATACGCCCAAGGAGACACATCATTTCCCGCTTGGCAGGGATCTCTGCATCTGTCTCTCGCTGTCCATTCCTACAGCTAATTCGAGCTCTGCCAATACCCCTTCACCCAACCCAGTGACTCAGTGGGTGTCAGGCTTCTAACTTCTCCGGTATTGTGCTGCTAAATCCCCCGAAAGTTAAAACTTTCATTACATCCTTCCAACACTGGGCCTCCCTGGGGGCGCAGGGGTTAAGTCTCAGCCTATGAAGCCATCAGCAGCCACTGCAGCACGAGTTCGATCCCCGGCCAGGGAACTTCCCACAGGGCACAGAAGACCCCTCCTGTCCCCCCGCTGCCCCCTCAGCAGTGGATCTGCCTGTTCTGCTCCCCACTCTGTCTCTGGGGAGTCCTCTCACCCCGCACCTCTGGCCTGCACCCCAGTTCTCGTATGCCTGAGTAAATTAAAGAAACTAGGGGCTTGACCTCATGAGGGGGACTTCTCTCCCAGCTCCCCCGAGGCTCCTGCGGCCTCCTGGCCCACGGCCTCTGCCGCCACAGCCCGGCTCCCGCGCACCGTGCACGCCTCTTTCTCGCCCTGGGTCTGCTGCCTGAGTGGACAGGGCACTTCCTGAGAACACCCCTCACTGCCCTCTCCAGAGCGAGCGTCGCAGCGACCAGGGAGAGTGCTAGGGGCCTCCTGGTGACGCGCCTCGGACAGCACTTCGGGGTCCCCACTGGGTCTGCGCTGTGGACAGTCATTCAGCACCTGCCGGGGCTCGTTATTCCCGCTGCCCTCTGGACCCACTCACCCTTCAGTCAGCAGAGACACCTCCACTAGGAAGCCTGCCCTGATTATCCAAGTCAGAATGAGCAACGCCCTGTTTTCCTAGAGTGCTTATAAATCTATCCTAAAACTTCTATCATTCTGTCTTATGACAGCTAAGTGGCAGATTCTGGTTTTTTAAAGTAGCTGGATAAATCCTCCTCTTGCTCATTTTGTGCCCCCCACCCCCAGATATACTCTTCCCGTAGTGCCTCTCATAGCAGCTCACCCACAGGAGGGGGTCAGCGAGCACCTGTGGGGAGTGGCCTGACTCTGACTTTCTCTGCATGAACACCGCCACGAGCAGGTGAAGCGTCTCTGGGGACGGGGCTCGCGCTGGGTGCCCTCACGTGGCGATCTGTTGTTTGAAAGGCTAAGGAAGCACCTTGAGGGGTACTGGAAAGCGTCTCGGGGTGAGGGGTGAGCTAACTGGGGGGTGAGGGGACGGGGGACATGGTTTGTCGAGGCCTCTACTTGTCTGTGGATCTAGTGTCTTGAAATCTACCTCTCCAGGCTGCCCTCCCCAGTAGAAATAAAGTGACTGATAGATCCCGGGCGTTTTGGAGATGGCAAGACATTTATGCACTTGCAAGTCGTGTGTGTTGAATGATCAGCCTTGACTCCAGCGTGTGGATGGCAGTGTCAACACTGCTTGGCTCGTTTTGGTCACTCTCCTTCAGATAAAGCAAAAGACGTAACGCCTAACCCGATGACCACATTTAAATGTGAGACTCTAACTTACAACTTGGTTATTATAGGAGAACTTCCCAAAGTTCTAACCTAGGCCCCCAAGTCTGGAACGAAGACCAAGGCCCACACTCACTGGCCCCGTGGGTCTGGCCAGGTCTCTGCGGCCCAGTGCCCAGCGTGGGCTGGTGTGGCCCGAGTCTGCTCCTGGGGAGGGCTGTGGGCAGCGGACGAGGCAGTGGAGAGGCGAATTACAAACGCCGCCCCGCCCCCTCCCTCACACTTCAGTTACATAATGTTCGTGACCGAGACTGACCCCGTAACTTTCCGGAAAAATTGAGATTAGAATTATCATTTCCTTGAAGATTCGGTAGACATTTTTTTTCCCTGCAAAATTGGGAATTTTTCTTGGGGAAAAAATGTTACTGATTCCTTCCTTTTATTTAATGATTATACATGATTCCGGTTTTCTTTTTTTGAGAGAATTTTGGTCATTTCCCTAGGAATTTCATAGTTTTGTTTAAATTTGCAAATTTACTGACATAAAGATCTTTATGACATTCCCATCCTGATTTCACTATACTATCTGCTGTACTTATGAAATCGTAGGCATTCTAACTGTTTTGCTTTTATGCATCTTTCTGCATAAATATCAAAAACAAATTTCAGTACAAAATCTTCAACAACTTTTGCTGTAATAATTTACATAGTGTTTTTTTTTTTTGTATTATACTATCTTAAATAAATGTTACCAGTATGTTCATTTACCCATGAGCCTGAATGAGGTGTATTGGTTTAGATCACTCTGTTCCATTCTCTAACCTTTTTGAAAGAGATTATTCAAAGCAAAAACAACTTTCTTCCTTAGAAAGACCCTCAGGAGGGAGCTGGCCCGCTACTGCGCCCTCGTCCCAGCCCTTCACACACAGCCCCATCTGTAGAGATTCGTCAGCCTGGGGTCTGAGGGGGAGGGGCACCCCATTAGGGTCGGATCACTGCACCCCAGAAAGGAAAGTCGGGACGAGAAGCAAACACAGCAGCCTCCAGAGAGCGAGGGAAGGCTGAAGACAGACACTTCTGTGAGGAGGACTCGAGTGAACCCCAAGGGCATGTAAGTGCCCCTGTGTCCTCACAGACACCAAAACCACGTTCGATTTCAGCTGAAAGACAAGTGAGACTCGAGGAAATGGTCAATCTCGATCTTGATTTTAGAATTTCCTATTTTCAGGGCTCTAAGTGCAGGAACGTCTGTCCTGATAACCAAGTCCTAACTGGGACTCTCAACCAAGAGGCAAATATCTTAAAATCAAAGTTGCTATGACGAGTCCCTGTTCTTGGGGTCCTGAGCGTGTGTGATGCCAGTTTACGCTGGTAGGAAGGGCCAGCACGTTGTCTGCACCCAGGAAGTCTGGTGCGTCTGCGGCCCCTGGTTTTGCAGGCACTGTCTGGGACAGAGCTATTTTTCCTAATGACCCTGCTTGGCATGAATGGCTGAGGGCAGGAGAGAAATGATTTAACTTAAATCACTAGTCATTTAGCTTAAATCAAAGACCAGCTACGTGCAGGCCAAAGCAGACACAACAGCTCTCCCACGTCACCAAGCTCCCAAGCATCAACCGGATAACGGCTGATACGGGTCACCCCCACACACGCCCCCCCCCACCAGCCACAGGTCTCCTCGGCAACATACCTCAGGGGGCTTGAATTCTTCAATGCCACCTTCCATTTTCTGCTTAAGTGCACTGTTTACTTGCTTAGCATTCTGAACCTTCAACAAAACAACCCAAAACACGGGTCAGATCATGCACACAGCAGACAGCACTCGACAAATGAGAAGGACGCCTGCCAGGCCCTCTCAGTGCACGGCGGGGGGGCGGGCCTCCCACGGCACCAGGCGCGGGGGTCACCCACTCGTCACGGCCGTGGACGGGGCTGTGGGCGTGGCCGTGGCTGAGAACTGAGATCACCAGCATATGTTGAGACACCCACTGTGGGCTAAAGACATAGTTCACAAGTTGCACATTTGAAGATCTTTTACAATACCCCTAAAACCAAATGCTGCTAGTATATGTAGGAGTGAGTCCATCCCTCTTTCTCATGACCACTGTGTTCTGGTCAAATAACAATTACTCCAGTCACAGCAATAATGACGAGAGGGCTGATGTTTATTAGGTGTTTATTACATACAAAGGGCCCCCGCAGCGCGTCACCTGGGATACGTCACCAGAGCCCACGCGCTCTGGAGTGAGGAGGCAGGCTCTGCTGCACCTGACACAGGGCCGGGGCTCACGGCGCCCTGAGAACCGAGTGGAAAAACCGCAGGGCGCCGGGGAAAGGGGCAGGAGACTCCGCCACGGCGCTGCTGGGGGCACTAAGGAGTGACGGGCGCCTGATAAAAGGAGAGCAGGGGCTTGGGAGGTCGAAAGTGCCGGAGATGCGGCTTCACCAGCGGACGCCTGGGGCCGTGACGGCAGCGGGCACCAGGCAGGCGCAGCTCAGGAGGCGCTGGGAAGGAGCAGCGGGAGGGCTGCAAAGTCAGGCGGGAAGTTTCATAGCAGAGTGGCCGTGGGCTCGCTGGCCGTGGCCGTGGCCGTGGACGGGCTGTGGTTGCTGCAGATGTGGCCGTGGACATGCTGTGGGTGTGGCTGTGGACAATGCCAAGGAGGTGGCTGTTGGAGGGGCTGCAGGTGTGGCCGGGCTGCAGCTGTGGCCGTGGACATGCTGTGGCCATGGCTGTGGCTGTGGCTGTGGGCATGTCGTGGCTGTGGCTGATTCGTGACAGAGAACTGAGATCACCAGCATGTGTGTGATGTGTGCATGTGGGTGTCCAGTGAGTGAGGGTCAGCTGGAAGGAGCTGCCCAGCAGGTAGCTGGAAATACGGCGCCTGGGAGAAAAGGCTCCGCCAGAGGAGCAGGACCAGAGGTCACCGCAGAGAGGAAGGTCAGGTGAGGGGCCCAAGAAAGCACAGACTCGGAGCAGCGGGAGGCGCCGGGCGAGGCCAGCAGCGCAGGAACAACCAGGAGAGGCAGAGGCTGGGTCGACAGGACCCGCGGCCTTGCCCGTGCTGGGGCTGGTGCCAGGGGCTGGCTGAGTAGCACCCCCGAGGCGACCTCCTGCTCACTCCTCCCAGCCGCCACATCAGCTGGCACGCGACACCCGCAGCGCGCCAGCCGGGGCGTCATCCCACGGAACGCTGACACCCCGCGAGGCCAGCACGGCCCTGGCCCCCCGGCAGAGGCTGGGCCGCAAAGCTACACAGCCAGAGACAGCCGGTCCCCGGAGCACGGCGTCGTGGGGGAGAGGCTTAACGGTGGCCCAGAGGATGAGCGGACCCAGGGGTGCTGCGGGGGGGGGCGCCCCGACAGCAGCGCCGGGAGCGCGGTGCCCATAAATACCTGGCGCTTTAGGGAGATGAGCTCCACATCCAGCTGCCTCAGGATGGTGTTGGCGGCGTTGGGGCTGCAGGAGACGGCGAGCACGTCCTCCTGGGTCAGGTACATGCCCTTGGGCGGGCGGCACCGCGACCGCTGGGCGTGGTGGCGGTGCTGCAGGCTCTGGTACTCCCTGCGCCCCAGCCCGATCTTGCTGGTCTGCACAGGCGGCTCCGTGCTGCCCTGGAAGGACAAGACGGGTCACAGGAGCAGACGGCAAGGCGGCACCGGCCAGGGGCCCACCTGGGTGTGCGGGCACAGCCACCTGGCCCAAGGGGGCCTTCCCACCATGTCCTCAGCTGAGAGGGACGAAAGCTGAGACGCCTCCCTGAGACTCCCCACCTGGGGGCCACATTCGGGGGTTACATTTCTACTGCCTGTTTGGCCTCAAAAACCCAGAGTCAAAAATTTAGGGCCTCCCTGGTGGTGCAGGGGTTAAGTCTCAGCACTACGAAGCTCCCAGCAGCCACTGCAGCACGAGTTGGACCCCCGGCCAGGGAGCTTCCCACAGGACGCAGCAGACCTCTCCTGTCTCCCGGCTGCTCCCCTCAGCAGTGGATCCGCCTGTTCTGCTCCCCACTCTGTCTCTGGGGAGTCCTCTCACTCCCTCACACCTCTGGCCTGCACCCCAGTTCTTGTATGCATAAATAAATACATCTTAAAAAATAAAAGAAAACAAAGCCAAAAATTTAGCGTAACACATCTCAGGCTGGCAGGGTCGTCAGACGCTCAGCAGAAGCAAATGCAGACTGTGTAGAAAAATGCACGTCAATTAAGACCGGGTCTCAAAAAGTCTCCGTAAGTACAAGGAAAATGAGCTCCTGAGACCCCCAAGAGAGCCAGCGAGCCCAGCAAGGCTGGTCTGTCCACAGGGCACGATGTCAGAAGTTCGGACAGAGGAGGCGAGAAGCATGTCTTCTACAGAAAAGTAAAAAACAGAACTGAAAACCTGATGAGGAGAGCATCACACCCGAGCAGACGGGACTCGCAGAAGGGTCACACAGAACATCCCGAATAAAGATGTGTTGGTGACACCATGCATATGTCCCTCAGCAGGATGGACAGAGCTCCAGAGGAGACCAGCGAGTCAGGATGCGGAGGAGAGAGATGCCCGAGGCAGAGTAGGAGGGCGGAGGGCACCAGGAGGGGGGGAAGAGACAGGAAGGTCCATCTAAAAGAACTTTCCAAGGAAAGAATAGAATTGGGGAGAAGCAATGCTCACAGAGGGGGCACATGAGTGATGTATAGGACTTAATAGAAAGTATTCGGGAAGTACAGTGAAGCCAAAGTGAGTCCAACAAAAAATCCACACTCAGATACATCAACGAGAACTTAGAGGACACTAAAGATAAAGACAAGGCCAGAAAAGCAAACAGAGAGCGAAGACTGTCTCTAGAGGAACATCCTCAGCCTCCCGGCAGACGTCTCCACAAGGAGCAGAAATCAGACGTCAGCCGAGTCATCTGACCCCAGCAAAACTGAGCTTCTAAGAACAAGGGAGGGAGGATGTTAAATACAACCGAAGGCCCAGGGATGACCGACACGCTCACTGCACTAACCTGTAAGGATATACCTCTGGAGAAAGGGATTTTCAAATGAAGGTCTAAGATTCCATAAAGAACAACGAGCAAAGTGAATTTTAAACGTGTAGGTAATTCCAAACAAATACTGTATGTTTAAACTGGAAAGATTTAGGGCCTCTGTCCTGGTGGCGCAACGGGTTAAGTCTCGCACTATGAAGCTATCAGTAGCCACTGCAGCACCAGTTCGATCCCCGGCCAGGGAGCTTCCCACAGGGCGCAGCAGACCTCTCCTGTCTCCCTGCTGCCCCCTCAGCAGTGTACTTCAGTAGATCTGCCTATTCTGCTCCCCAGTCTGTCTCTGGTGAGTCCTCTCACCCCCCCATACCTCTGGCCTACACCCCAGCCTGTATACATAAATAAATAAATCATTTAAAAAATAAAAATAAAATAAATAAATAAATAAATAAACTGGAGAGCTTTAAAACCCAAGGTGTACCTAAAACTGGACAAACAGCATATAAATCAGGGTGGGGGTTGAAGTTAAGTATCCAGAGGGCCTTGTGCTAATCAGACATTTAGACTTTCCTTTTAGACACCACTCCAGAATCTAAGTTAAGGATGATACTTCCAGAGTCACAGTAAGACCAGAAATACTGACATATCTCAGCCCAGAGAGTGAAAAATGGAATGAGAGGCGACGCCTTAGTCCAAAAAAGAAAAAAAAAAAAAGTGTGTGTGAGAGGCGGGGACAACAGAGGGGTAAAAAGCTAGAAAAAGCTAAACAAATAGAAGATGAAAATACAAAACACAAACAGACATAGATCATTATAAAAGGGATAAACATTGCAGACAAAATCCAACTTCCCACCATCGTGTGCTTTCTGAGACACATACTTGAAACATGAAGACATAGAAATGTTGCAAATCAAGACATGCCAGGCACTTAACAAAAGACGGATGGCAGAGAACACCGGACAAAGCAATCTCTAAAGCAGGAGTGAAGGTTCCTCAGACTACTAAAAATGGAGCTTCCATATGAGCCAGCAATTACACTCCTAGGAATCTACCCAAAGGACACAAAAACTTTAATCCGAAAGGTACGGTACCCCTGTGTTTACTGCAGTACTATTTATAATAGGCAAAATATGGAAACAACCCAAATGTCAACTGGATCAAGAAGATGTGCTCTATACACAGGGTGGAATACTATTTAGCCATCAAAAATGAACTCATGCCATTCTCAGCCACTGCTTGGAGCTGGAAGGGAATATGCTCAGTAAAATAAGCCAGAAAGAAAAAAAAATATCAAATGGTTTCACGTATAGGAGGACTGTAGGGGAACCAAATAGGGATCAGAAAAAAACATAAATACAATAAATTAAAAAACAAAATCAACAGGCAACTATAAATCAGATACTCTGCAGGGGTGGGGGAGGGAGAGGGAAGAGCACCGTGGTGATGGTGCAGGGGTGGGCTGGTGATAGGAATTTAATGGAGATGACACCTGAAAGGAGAAAGCAAACATTGTACAAAAAGGAAGAATGATGTAGAATATACATAAAATTTTAAAAAATGAAAAATAAAAAATTATTTTAAAAAATCACTTTGGGCAATAAAAAAATAAATAAGTAAAGCAGGTGTGAAAGGGTCGTTCCTACTGGTGATTAGGTTTGATTCCGTTCCAAGGGACAACGCCTCTGACTTCTCCCTGCCGGGCTGGACGAGCGGACACTCGCCAGGCCAGCGCGCACGCAGACCTCAGCTGGACACCGCGTGTCGGCCCGGCCACAATCGAGACCCACACCCACGCCAGCGCACCCGCCCCCTCGAGCCCACAGGACACTCAGGAAAATGCCATGGAGGCCTGGAGGCTTAAAAACAAGCCCCGAATTCCGGGGTGCCCAGCCACTGGGAAGTGGGGGGCGGGCACAATGCCCTTCCCCTGGAATCCGGCCCCGCTCAGCCACCAGAACGCGCAGCGCCCCGGGGAGCTGCCGAGGGCCGAGCTCCCGCTCGTGCGCTGGGGTTGGTGGCTTGGAGGACCAGCGCCCAGGAGGGGCCAGGGCACCCGCGGGCCGGCCGGCTGGGCGGGGGGGCCACCTTCAGATCACCCCGCCGGACCCGAGACAACCCCGCCCCCCGACTCCAGCAGCAGCCGTTTCCCGTGGCGCCTTCTCTCTCCCGGCCTCTGGGTCTAAGGGAGGAAGTGACAGGAAGCGAAGGGCCCAAGAGAAAAAGGAAAGGCAAACGACTCTGGAAAGAAGACTGCGGGCGCGGGGAGGCGAGCAGACGGAGGCGGGCGGCTCAGCAGAGGCCCACGGGGCGTCAAACGCGGCGGCGCGCAGGAGCAGAGGCCGATTCGCAGCCTCTTGGGAGACCCCAACACGGAGACGCCAGGTGCAGGCGGAAAGAGGCGGGCAGGAGGGCCCCGACGGCTCCCCAGCCCGCCCGCACGCTTGGGAGTGTCGGGACAGGAAACCAAAACGTGGCGGGGATGAGAAAACAACGGGGCGGCCCAGGGGCGGACGCTGCCCGCGGCCACTGTGCAGAGAGGACAGAGGGGTCCGCGTCGCGCCTGGACGGGACGCCGCCGCCACCCAGAGGCCCGGGCCTGACAGAGGCTGGGGCGGCGGCCCCGGGGGCGTCCCGGGAAGGAGGGGGCACAGCTCGAAACACCCGAGGCCAGGAGTGGACGCTCAGTGTCCCTGCCCGATGGGGCTGCCCGGGGCCGGCGGGGCCTGAGCTGCCACCCGGGATGGGAGGGGCCGCGCTGTCGGCCAGATGCGCTCGGCGGCGGTGGCGACGGGGCGGGGGTTGGGGGTATGTGAGAGGCCGTAGAGGAGGCCCGAGGAGGCCCCGACAGGGGGTGGGGCCGGCAGCCGCGGGGGGATTCGGGCCGGCGGCTGGTCCCGGGAGGCCGGCCGGCCTGGGCAGCCCAGGGCACCTCCCCGTCCCTTCGCTGGCGACACCTGACGGGCAACCAGGCCTGCTGCTGCGCGGGGAGCCGGGGACGCGGGCTGGACCTTGAGCGGGGCCGGCGGGCAAGGCGCGGCCGGAAAGGGGCGTCGGAGCAGCCGGGGCGGCGCCGTCTGGGAAGCTGAGGGGCCCCGCTGGATCTGCCTGTTTAGCAGGAGGCAGGCTGTCCCCCGAGTTTCCCGGGTTGTGGCGAGGTGGCAGGAGACCACTGAAAGGGATGGATGTCCCCGCAGCCGCACAGACAGAGCGTCGGCCAAGCTGGACGCACGACTGCCGCATCCTGCAGTGTCCGAGGACCTCCCACGCCCGGCCCGGCAGGCGCAAGGTCCCCTTTAATCTCACGGAACCGACGGGAGGTCCACCCGGCCCGCGGCTGAGAGGGAGGCCGAGGCCACACCGGCTCTCAGGACCGACCGGCCGCCAGGGCGTGGGGGCAGGGCCCGGCTGGGGGCGGGAGGAGGGCGATCCAGGGGTGGAAGCTGGCCTCAGCTCGGGGGCCCGGCAGGTTGGGAATCGGCGCAAGGACAGTGAAGGGTA